>AWOL01S0110554.1:0-10658 GCA_000715115.1 Nicotiana otophora
AGTTTTGGTGTTTTGCAGACAACAAGACTTGAAGAGCCAAGAGCATGGAAAAGATGACAAAAATTAGTAGAAGAGCAGAAATGCGTCAGGTTTTTGACCGCATAAATGATGTGCGGGCAGACCAACCATAGAGTGAAGCAGTCCAACCCAGTTGTGAGAGTGGATTTTGCGATCCATTATGTGGTCGCATAACTCTTGTGAGGACCGCATAATGATCGTACAATTGCAAAAAGGGTTTATGAGAAGATAATTCTACGGTACGATATGCGGTCGCGAAATGGATATGCGGCACGTATAACAGAAATACGATGGAACACTGGAGAACTGGGCAACCAACTCTATGAAGGAAAGTAAAGATATACAGATCGTGAAAGCTGTCTGCTACCCATTCTGCGATCGTAGACTTGATCTGCATGGTATTTTTGTCACTTTTTGACCCCGACTTTTAGCCCATTNTGAAGGAAAGTAAAGATATACAGATGGTGAAAACTGTCTGCGACCCATTATGCGATCGTAGACTTGATCTGCATGGTATTTTTGTCACGTTTTGACCCCGACTTTTAGCCCATTATAAATAGAATAACTAGGATGTTTGTGGGACATCTTGTCTAAAAAAGAGGCTACACTTAGAGCATTGAATACGCCATTATTTTGGAATCTTTTGAAGAGAGAATCTTGTCATCTTTGTAAGCTTTATGACTTTATTTATTGCTTTTTTCTTGGATTCTAGTATGAGTAGCTAGTTTTAAATACTATGGTTGTGGGTGTAATGTTAATGGGTGTTTTCCATTGAATATATATATATATATACAATGGTTGGTGGATATCTATTCATTTCTCATACTTCATTTGTTGTTGATGATTGCAAACATCGACTAATGCCATTTTACTCTATCTTTAGTTGGAAAAGTGCGTTAGGGTTTGGTAGAAATGAATAGCAAAAACTCAAGGCTTTAAACCTTGTTTAATAGAATCTCTTAGGAATAAGTGGGTTCTATTTGATAAATATTGGTTGTTCTTAACTTTAACTCTTTTATATTTTGGAAAATCATACAGAGAAACTACTACCTAATTATTGGGAAATATTGGATAGTCATTTAGGAACCCTTTGCATATCAAAGGACCTTCCATTAGAAATATATCATATTAACATCGATAACATTCCATTCCATTGATGGGGACAGAACCTTGGTTTCCATAATTGAATTAATTATATTCTCGTAACAAAATAGTTTTCTTGATAATTCACAATCACAACACTCTCTTTCTACACTAATGGAGTAGGATTACGACTTAAATCAAGTTTTACACTACTCAAGTAATCTTTTCACATCTATTCTCGGTGGTATTCGGCCCCAACCTAGTTGGGTTATTATATTTGACATCGACCGCCTTAAACTATTTATTTAGGTGTAATTTGAGCATATCAAGCCTCATGAAAAGAATGAAGGCAGTTCTTAGCACTATGCAGAGAAAGGGAGTGTTTAGCCTTATGCAATAATGAGGTCAGTGCTCAACCCCATGCAATGTGATGGAGACAATGCTTAGTCTCATGCAAAGGAAGGCAGTGATTAGTCTTATGCAATAGAGGAGGAAGTTCTTAGCCTCATGCAATGTAATGGAGACAGCGCTTAGTCTCATGCAAGGAAATGTACCGTTTAGCCTTATGGAGTAATGGAGCCAATGCTTAGCCTCATGCAATGTGATGGAAACACTATTTAGTCTCATGCAAGGGAAGGTACCATTTAGCCTTATGCAGTAATGAGGTCAGTGCTTAGCCCTATGCAGTAATGGGGACATGGCTTATCCCAATGCAATAATGGAGGCGGTGTTAATCTTCATGCAGAGAGAGGCAAATATTAAATATGTGTAAAAAATGATCTATAGCATGACACGTTTGTACTAGGCGACATATGTTGTTGAAGATAGCATTCGTGTTATGTATTTGTCGACATGCTTGTTATATCCATTATGCCTGCATCCACCGAAAAATCGTGAGTTTTTGGAGGGGAAAGGTTGGTTTGTGCTCTTGATTCCTCATTTCGCCTTTGCTCATTGTCTTGATCGTTGTTCGAGTAACCCTAGGTAATATCTGGCTATTATAGAAAATTAAAATTTTGAAAATATGTATTTGTGACAAATCATTTGTAAACAAAATATAGTTGTTCAAAATATGTGACGATGCATAAAACCAATAATTTTGTCGAATCGAAGACTATGACATGCTTCGAGACATTGCAAACTACTCAACTTGGAATTTTGAGGACCCTCCTCAAAATCTTGCCCCATTTTAAATGCATGCATCTGGCGATACACTTCTTGGCGACCTTTGACGTAATGAGATTGACAAAACTCGAAATCTTTCCCCAATTTCCTGACCATAGAGGGGAATGAAAATTTTATTATGATGTGACTAAATTCACATGACTGCCTACGTATACTCTCTTAAACTGGAATCAGGTCAAACATAGTTTTGGTTACATCAAATAGAAAGTGCAAACATAATCGCAAACATAATATCTCTTGATTGCATCTGAATGCATAGGTTTTGGCCATATTTCTCCACCCATCTCTGTGAGTATAAGCGCTCCCCCTGTCAGTACTCGGTGAACCATGTAAGGGCCTTGCATATTTGGTGAGAATTCTTCTTTTACTGCGTCTTGATACGAGAAGATCTGTTTCAACACCAGCTGCCCCGGTGTGAATTGCCTCGATCTAACATTTTTGTTGAAAGCCCTTGCCATTCTATTCTGGTAGAGTTGATAGTGACATACTGCGTTCATCCTCTTACTGTCAATAAGAGCCAGTTGCTCATACTGGCGCTATATCCATTCCGCATCGATGAGCTCGACCTATTGTATGATTCTTAGAAAAGGAATCTCCACCTCGGTAGGTAAAACAACTTTAGTACCGCAGACCATTAGATAGGGGGTTGCCCCGGTTGATGTACGAATTGTGGTACGGTACCCGAGCAAAGGAAATGGTAGCTTCTAATGCCATTACTTGTATTTTTTCACCATCTTCCTTAATATCTTCTTCATGTTCTTATTGCCGGCTTCCACAACAACATTCATCCGCGGTCTGTATGTTGTAGAATTCCGGTGCTTGATCAGATCATTGTTGAGATTGGCGGCATTCTCAGTAATGATTGACTCAGGTATATCAAATCAAAAGACAATGCAATCTCGAATAAAATCTACACTACAAGAAAATCATGTATTACATGGTGATTTTGGTAGGGAATATATAAGAAAATCCGTAGGAAACTACAGAATTTCCTTCCAAAAATATTCCGATGGAAAAACTTTCGTGGGTAATTATTACCTGCGAATTTTAAAAATTCCCAAGTAATGTACTTGGAGATTTTGAATCCGCATGAAAATTACATGGGTTTTAAATTAGCATGTAAATTACCTGTGAATATTTCCATTGGAACTTCTAGTTATTCCCATGAAATTTTGGATAAAACATTAATGAAATTTAAGGAGTTTACTCGCGGAGTTTGCCAGGAAATAGCTACAAGTACATCCCCATGAAAATTCCCAATGTCTGAAATTTTTAGACGAAAAATTAGAATTGCTATAATTTTTTATATTTGTATTAAGTCAACTCCCCCATGTATGTATTTCTATATATACTGACAACATACTATAGCAACAATTATATTATTTTACTATTTTTACTCATCACTAATTAGTGTTACTAATTAGCAATTAATACTTTTCCTATATGTATAATGTAACCCACACCCTGCATATTTGTGGTTTTCTCAAGTCTTACATGTACGGTCGTTTCTAGATGCTTAGTTTATAAGGTGCAAACATTTACAACTCTTGGCTGATGTGGGACAAGAATATCCCAACTACCATTTCCCCATGTAGTACTATTTACTTACTAATGCTTACATCTTTTTTTTTTTGTAAAGGATGAATTAATTAAGGATTCCATAAATCAAATAAAACACCCTTTTCCAAGTAATAGCAATTTAAATTTATATTACTTTTAAATTTAAGGTATCCTTAGTTATTTTTCAAATTTTTATTTACATTTCTCGAATAACATATTAATTTTTTTTCTTTATAAAAAATACACTAATTAACAAGAATTAAATACATTGTACATGATAATTAGTAAGAATTATTTTACTATTGCAGATAAAAAACACGTGATTATGTTATTTATATATGCTATAATTGACTTTTGTCTAATCAAATACATGTGAAAAAATGACATACATAAGATAGAAAATTAATAAAACTTAGTTACAATTTTATAAATGTAACGCATTTTTTCTCTAATTAGAAATTAAACTTAAATAGGTGCCAATCATTTGGTTACATTTAGTATATTTTCTGATGTTATTAGTTGGAATATGTCAAATATAGTCGTATCTTAGCTTTACTATGTCCTTTATATCAACCATATTAAATTTTTAATTCTTAAAATAATTTACATTGCGATAATTATTTTATTATTGAATTTGCTGAAAAAAATAATAACCGACTATGTTATGCTTAATGACTTATAATATTCGATCCAAACATATATACATCATTAAATCTTATATAGGATCAACAATATACATTTACCTACACATAAATCGATAATTATAATGGATAAAATTAATTCCTATGGATATTTTTTACATATCAAGTTTTTGAAACTTTAATAAAAATATAATATTTAAATTAAAAAGTAACAGCTTCTTAGAAATTCAAATAATATTTAAAAATATTTAAAGAATTTCAAACTTAAATATGTAGTTATAAAATCCTCAAGTAAATTCTCAAATATTATATATCCAATTAAAACAACAACAATAAAATTTCTATCTAAATCCTAAGAACAAATATCCAATCAAAACCTTATAATGAAATACTCAAGTCAATTCTCAAGAAAAAAATTTCTTTTAAAACCACACAAATAATAACTAGTTAATTTCTTAGGTAAAAATATTTGTAGGTAAATTCCAAGCTATATTGTCAAGAATATATTTCTAGCAAAAACTACAACAATATAATCCCCATATAATTTTACCAAATAAGTAAACCCCAAGAAAAAAAATGCTAACTAAATTCACATCAACCAAATCTCTAGGTCACAAGTAAATCCCCAAGAAAATATCCCTAACTAAATTAGTAGCAGTAATATCCTTAGGTAATTCCCCAGCTAAAATATTCCCTAGATAAATCTCCAAGAAAAATTCTTCAGCTAAATCTGCAACAATAATACTCCTAGGTAATTTCTCAAATAAGTAAATCGCCAGATAAATCCCTAAGAAAATATCCCCAACTAAAGTTGCATGTAGAGTTACCTAGGGATTTTCCTTCGGATTAACATGGGATTTTTTTCATTTTCTTTATTTTCTTACCTGTGGATTTTCATACGGAAATGTACTTGCCGATAATTTTCGCGGGTAATTGCCCAGGTAATATTTTGGCTCATAATGGCGCCAGTGTTACTTATGGATTTTCCTAGGAAAATATTTATCGCATGTAAAATATTTTAAATTTAGGAATTCTAATATTTTCCATAAAAATCCGCAGGTATTATCTGCGAATAAAATCCTCCGGTAAAAATCTCATATAATTAGCACTTTTCTTGTAGTGCTACTACGACCTTCTTAGTCGCAGCCTTAAAGAAAACGGCTTCAACCCAATTTTGTGAAGTAATCTATATCCACCAAAATGAACCTGTGTCCATTTGAGGCAATGAGTTCAATTGGTAGGATGACATCCATGCCCCAGGCAGATAAAGGCCAGGGTTATCTCGTTGCATTGCATTTGTTGGGCGGCACTTGTATCATATCAGCATATACCTGCCATTGGTGGTACTTTTGAACATATTGGATGTATTCTGTCTCCATAGTCATCCAGAAATACCCTACCCTTAATATCTTCTTGGCCATAATGAAACCATTCATGTGAGGTCCGCAAGTTCCGACGTGTATTTCTTCGAGCAATCTAGATGCCTCCTTGGCATCGACACATCGCAGCAATCCCAAATCCGGAGTCTTTATGTACAGAATTCTTCTGCTATAAAAGAAATGGTTGGTTAATCTTCAAAGCATCTGCTTTTGGTGTATGTGGCATTTCCTGCGTATTCCCCCTTCTCCAAATATTCCTTGATATCATTGAATAATGGATTTCCATCAAACGCTTCTTCAACACGAGCACAATAAGTTGGCCACTTACGAATCTCAATAGGGATATGATCAATGAAGTTCTTTTCTGGATGTTGTATCATGGAACACAAGGTAGCCAATGCATATGCAAACTCATTCGGAATCCATGGAACATGTTTGAATTCTATCCTCATGAACCTCTTGATCAAATATTCCACACAATGTAGGTATGGCAATATTTTAGTGTTCTTGGTAGACCATTCTCTTTGTACTTGGTGTACCAATAGATCTGAATCTCTGATTACCAACTACTCCTGAACATTCATGTCGATGGCCATTCTTAAGATGCAAGCCTCATATTCTGCCATATTGTTAGTGCATGGGAACCTGAGCTTTGCGGATACCGGATAATGTTGATCGGTTTCTAAATCTAAAATATCTCTGATGCCCACTCCCTTGAAGTTGGCTACTCCGTCGAACAACATCCTCCAACCATCATACGTCTCGGCAATATCTTCTCCTACAAACGCCACTTCCTTGTCAGGAAAATATGTCTTCAATGGTTCATATTCTCCGTCAACGGGATTCTCTGCCACATGATAGGCCAATGCTTGACCCTTGACCGCCTTATGAGTTACATAGATGATGTCGAACTCACTTAGCACTATTTTCCACTTTGCTAACTTACCCGTAGGCATGGGTTTCTGAAAGATGTATTTTATTGGATCCATCCTTGATATGAGATATGTAGTGTATGCTCAGAAATAATATCTTAACTTCTGGGATATCCATGTTAAAGCACAACAGTTGTGCTCCAACAAAGAGTACTGGGCCTTATAAGGTGTGAACTTCTTATTCAGATAATATACCACCTGCACTTTTCTCCAAGTTGCATCATGTTACCCCAGGACGTAACCAATGGCTCCATCCAACATAGATAAACATAGCGGCAGAGGTCTGCTTGGCTCTATCGAAACCAACAGGGGTGACTTAGACAAGTACTCCTTGATTTTGTCGAAAGCCTTTTGACATTCTGTGATCTAGCTCGTCGCAACATCTTTCCTCAGCATCTTGAAGATCGGCTCACATATCACCGTTGATTGCGATATATAATGGCTGATATAATTAAGGCATCCTAGAAAACTCATCACATCCTTCTTGTTTTTTGGTGGTGGAAAATCCTAAATAGCTCTGATTATTGACGGGTCCAGCTCAATATCACGGCGACTGATTGTAGTTTCTTTGCTTGCTCCTCCAAGGTTCTCGGGTATATTAACTCTGACAGTTCTGGTCATACCTTGCGCAACACCTGTGTCTTCCATCCTGGCTTTTACTTTTCTTCTCGCCTCTGCCACATAATCCCATGGGGTGACATTAGACTTATAATACGATGTTGGAGCTACCATCACAATGAAAGGCGTAGCTACCTCACTGATGACGTCCAAATCCACTACTAAAAAGTAAATGGAAACGGTCGCATGCAATATATTATACCCAACTAAACGTCGGGGTCGAATCCCACAGAGAACAATATGTAGGCGATAGGCGTGCACGAGAATTATCACTTATTATGCTTAGCCAAACACTTAGAAGGAGTTTTTGAGAAATGTTTATATCTAAATGAAACAAAATATAAACTAACCTAGAAAGCAAGTAAAATGATCAATGGCTACAAGCATGGATGTATAGGGAAATTACACTCAAGTAACAATCCAATGTATTTCACAATTTTGGAAATATGAGTGAGTTATGTTAATTAGTCTCGGGTAATAATTCTTTATTAGCTTCTCCCGAAGAATAACAAGACTTCCTAATTGAATTATCCCTAAAACAATTAAGAGGTTAATCACACCCAGATATGGCTACAAGTAATTCAATCCTATCCCTAGGTAGAATCTATAATGTGACGGTTAACGCCTCAAGTTATTGTTAATTAATCTTTTCCAACCCCAATCTTTTCAAAAATTAATTCGAATTTAATGGGCGAGTCCTAGGGTTATCTAATCCCTTTGGAAACATTAAAGAATAAGAATAATTAAAGAAACAATAACACACTTCATAATAAAGAAAAATCGCTTAATACATAATCACAATAAGATATTTAATCCACACTTTAAATATGAATATTCCCATAAACAAGATTCAAGTGTTGGAAAAAATACTACACACTTAGATATTCTATACAAAGCAAGGAAATGAAGAAATGAACATAAATGGGTAATAAATTCTCAACCATAAGCTTCAAATCTTCAAGACCCAAGTGTGTGCGCATGAACCCTAGCTCCAAAACGTATCTTCTCTACTCAAGAGACTGAAAGATAAGCCAAAGATGTGTTTCCAATAAGCTAGGTCGGGTATTTGTGGGTTTGGAATGGAAAAAATGTGAAAGGCCTAAGTTGCCCAGGTCTGAAGCCCATCGGCCGCATCTGCGGAATCCTCACAGGTGCGGTTTTGTAGAAGCGGATATCTTCTCACAGAAGCGATTTTTGGTAGAAATATCTATTCCGCATAAGCGAACAAAAGGACAGCAAAACGCATCGCAGAATCGATTTCCAAGCGCGGACGAGCGACCTCATATGCGGTTCATCAATCACATATGTGATTTATGCCTCACAGTCCTTCTTCCATAGATGCGGACCTTTTCTCATAGATGTGAGACCGTAGATGCGGACCTGTCTGCGCAGATACGGTTTTACTGGAAATAGTTTCACTTATTTTAATCTTTTTGCACAATTTCACTTCATTTGATTTCCATTCTCTTCAAGACATCATTTACCTGAAAATCTAGAAATACATAAGATAAACAACCTCGTATTATAATTAACGGATGCAAAAACAACAAAAAAAGAGACTAAAATAAATAGTAAAATCACCATTCATCACTCGACTTCAAATGGTGTCTGGGTTTGCACCACAATCGACGAGAGGACGACATGAGATGTTTTGGGAGAATCCCCCTCTCGCATAAGTCCGATGGATCCTTCTTGATCCCATTCCTCATCAGTATCTATCATATTCACTCCCTCACCCCCATGGTAAGAAATAGGGTTATTATGGACGATTGGCTTAATTGTTATTGCTTGTATGACTTTGGTGTCGATTAGTGTCTTAATCTTGTCTTTCAACATGCGACATTCGTCAATGGTATGACCGTTCATGTCTAAATGGAAAGCACAAGTTTTGTTGGGGTTAACATACTGGGAAGGGTTCTCAACAGCAACAGCATAAATTGGGGTAACGTATCCAGCAACCTTTAGTCTATCATACAGTTGGGATATGGGTTCAGAAATTGGGGTGTATTGTCTGGGAGATCTGCGATCAACGTTTGGTCGTGGCTTTGGGTAGTTTTTGCGGGCGAGAGTAGGTGAATGGTGATATGCAGGTTGGGTATTATATGTATGGTAGGTTGTGGCTGTGTATTGTTATTTTGGAGGTGAGTGTTTATATGTGGGTATATATGTTTGATATGTAAAGGGAGACTTAGGGCCCTAGGCTACAATCACGGCAACTACTTCTTTCTTCTTCGAGATACCTCCTAATTGCAAGCATTTATTTGTGGCTTGCAGTGCCTCAAAATTGGGTACCATTCCTCTTTTGATTCCTTCTTTTATCCTTTCCCCTAACTTTATGATATTTGAGAACTTGTGTTTCTCGATAACCATCAACCTTTCATAATACTGCAAATCCTGAGCTCTAACAAAGAACTTATTCATTTGTTCTCCTTCAAGTGGCGGCCTCACCTTGTCGGCCTCTGATCTCCAATGAGTAGCATACTTGCGGAAGATTTCTATTAGCTTCTGCTTGAGGTTATGGATATAGAAAATGTCTGGCACGTTCTCTGTATTGAAACTGAATCTGTCCATGAAATCTGATTCCATGCTTACCCAATTTTCCCACTTCTTCGGATTCTAGCGCATGTACCAAGATAATGCATCTCTTGTAAGACTTTTCCTAAATAGTTTCATGCTGATTTGTTCAATCTTACCCACTCCCACAAGCTTGTCGCAGTAGGTTCTTAGATGCACCTTAGGATCACCAGTGCCATCAAATATCTCTAACTTGGGAAGTTTGTAACCCTTCGGCAGTTCTACATCTGGCTTGATTCATAATTCTTCATAGTTTAAACATTCAATGCCTTTCTCGCCTTCAACACTCTGGACTCTCCCTGTCAGTTTCATGAGTTCTTCTACATTGTTTCAAATGAGCAGGTCCTTCTCGGTCGGCTAAGGTATGTATAGGTTTTGGTAGGAGTTATGAGGTTGGGTTTCCACGTATATCAGGTTGCCTTGGTGAGTTCCTGGAGCTTGGGTGTATGAGTGATCATTTATTGAAGTTTGAGGGGGATCATGGATAAGTTGTGGTGCGTTTTGAGGAGTGTGATAAGTGGTGGTTTTTGAATACTAGGTCGGGTGATGGTGGTGTTGCTGAGGGGTTTGCATTGGTGGTGCGTTAAGGTTTTGAGAAGGTGCGGGATTGTGATATTGGTGTGTTGCAGGATGATTTTGTGGAGCTATGAGTTGTGGATTTTTGCTTT
>AWOL01S0110574.1:0-29660 GCA_000715115.1 Nicotiana otophora
AACTTTCCAACCTTCAAACTTCGCTGAACGCGTCCGAATTACATTTAAACATCCCAGAATGACGCCAAACTTTACGTGAAAGTCACAAATCAAGATACGAACCTATTCCAAGGCTCGGATCACCTGGTACCCAAATAGGCATCGAAATGCTCCCGGACCACCTGGTACTCAACCCGGACATACGCCCAAGTCCGAAATCATCATACGAACCTATTAGAACCTTCAAATCCTGATTCCGATATAGTTTACTTAAAAGTCAAACCTTAGTCAATTCTTCTAACTTAAAACTTTCAAATTTAGATTTGTCTTTCCAAATCAACTCCGAACTTCCCAAAATTCAATTTCGACCCCGCGTACAAGTTGTAATACCTAAAATGAAGCTACTCAAGTCCTCAAACCGTTGAACGATGTGCTGGAACTCAAACGACCGGTCGGGTCTTACGTTCTCCCCCACTTAAGCATACGTTCGTCCTCAAATGTGCCAAGAACTATTCCGGAGTTTCCCCCAAATCACCATTCATCACCTTGTGCACCTACCCTTGCCACTACAACCCAGTTGAGCATATTAGCTCAAGCCAGGCTGAAGATCCTCCCTCTTATATAGTCAATAAGCCTTAGAACCAAATTCAAACTTCCGAATTCCTTTACAAGAACTGATTCTAACATACGAAAACCGTATCACTCTGCACATGCTGAATCCACACATGATCATGCACCCATGCTGACATCATATAATGCACCGCATAACTCATTTGCCCGAGGAATTCTCCTCCAGGCACAACAACTGCAATTTCACTGACCTGGCACCCGAAGTATACCTCATAACATATATAAGCTCGGTTTCAATCCTCACAATACTGCCACGATATAAGAGATGTGTAGAAACTCAGAACCACCTGTCGAATCAACAATTCATAAAGTCTCTCCTCCTGATAGGAACCATTAACTCATTCTGAACTGAATAACGATATTTGCTCTTTAATATACTCTATATAGATCTAATTGCACTGACTTTAGGCCCAATAATCTTGTCTCACCCAATACAAGCTTCTCAAGAAATAATCCATCGCAAACACTGCCAAAAATCTCATATGACGCCATCACCGCGCCAATAAGCTACAAACTCAAATGTGACACAAAAAGATTAATGAACTCTGGAAAAGAACTACCCCGCCCGCGTAATGAATAAAATGACCGAACATATTCTATGAACTTGTCTCAGAGAATGAGAAACCCAATACACATGAATAGATATAGGGAACCGTACTCAACATCTCATTGTTGCGGCGTGCAACTCGATACACAAATGATACCGTTGCAGCGTGCAACCCGGTCCAAACATGATGCCGTTGTGGCGTGCAACCCGATCCAAACAACGTACCCATGGCGGCGTGCCACTCGATCCACACATAACAATAAATAAGGAAATACCCATCAAGCCATAATGATCATACCTACGAAATACCAGATATCGACTGCAAGCACGCCAAGTGCAAAAATACAACCCTGGGGAAACGGATAATGCCATACACTACAAAACCCAAGCACAACTAAAGTGCGATAAATGACCTACATCTCGAGAGCCAACCTTCTCATATAATACCACAAGCTACACGGGATCTTAACACATGTGGGGATAATCAAGCTGTCTCACAACCCACATGACACAATAAAGTATTACATGGAATAACTGACGACGGGAATAACATCCAATGTCCAAAGACTCCTCCATAAGCAACGCTATGCTGAATGAACACATCCAGTCTGATGTAGAGCACACATTCACATTAGACCCATCAACGAACCTCAAGACGATTATGATCATACCATACTGGGCTAATAGCCTTTCAAGGATCCATAATAACCTTTTCCATGACACACAAGAACAACTGTTAATTTCGGAACAAACTCACACGGTCCACAATCGAAGGAATAGAACACCTCTTAGACATAAACCCTCACATTAGCGATTGTACCAAAATCTCCATAATTTGTTTCAATCCTTAACAATCAAGTGGCTATCATGACACACATATACCAATTTCCCCGTGGGATACGCTCCCATGACCTTTCCAACTAGGTTGCAAAGTCTGCAACTCCACACCACCAACCGTACTAATTCTATAAAGCCAACCAAGAGTCCGCTGTTCAATAGACAAATCCTCTTACACAGGACACATGAATTCTTCCCTGCTCATCCGAGCTTATGACATTCTTGTCAACACCGAACCATAACCTTGATCCTCAACTTCCAATTCCCATGCCGCTCACTACACCTATCGCGTCGCTATGCGAGAGTACAAGCATTTCTCATAACCCCTGAAATACTAGTAGAATGATCACTTCACTGGCAAGAATCCCTTCCACTCAACTCATTTTAGAAGGACCATGGCAACACACAACCGAATTCCCATAACCACAGAAAATACAAACCTCAAGTTGTGGTTTAAACCCCCATAACTCTTCTAGGATCCATCTACACATAACGAGGCCATTAGAATCACATACCTCCCCAAATCAATCAAATTTTGGAGGTTGTCAAGCCGCACGTACCGCCACAAATCACCTGTGTAACACTAACATGCCGAAGGAACTGATCATTTCCTCAACCACGTTGATTCAAACCATTACCAACAAACCCAACTTCCTCCGATTTTCTCTTGACATGCCTTAGAAATAATAATAGTTCCATTCAAACATATAACGAAACTCAATCAACACTCATCCCGAGTAACCCAAATCACAAGATCACATTGTCTGAATACCCAGTGCAAAGAGTTGATCTTTAACCACACAACGGACCCAAAATCCTTAGACATCGGTCTTACATCCTTGAACCCATTAGAACCATTATTGGGAGTCACCCACTCTAACCTGGTCTCGAGTATAATCAAAATCCAACACTCTGTTAGCACATGAACACTCCCAAAGAAGAAACTGGATGAATTCTTTTCCTTGTACATCACATCCACAAGAAGCATAAACTCTGAGTCTTCCCAAAACTTGCACCTGAATCGATAAGGCGAAGTATAGCACACATTTTTCTTAGTCATAATAACCCACCAATGCACTGATAACCAGAAACCGCACAAGCAGACAGGCATGCGATCCAATCGTAGATGGTAGGGCTCCCCCTCCACTTCGCTTAAAGCTACAATTACATAAACCTAGAACCCACAAAGATTCCTCCTTCTTAATTACCGCGATCTCTCACATTTAACCCGCTGAATTCCTCGAAATCTCTGTTAAACTTCTCATGAACATTCCAAATTATTAGCCACGATTGCATATTTGACCTTCTGCCGGGTAGTAAGTAGAATTCCTCATCAAAATCACGCAACCGCCAACCTGTTCACAAGAGCTAACCCACCTATGGAAACTCCGTACCGACATCTACAAACGATGATGCATTTGGTAAAACTACCATGAATTCAGTAAATCCTCCAAAGCCCATACTCGTCCGCCAGCTGTAAAAGTCGGCTCATTCCCCAAAGACATCAACTGAAAGTCCGACAATACATTCCAAACTCGAAGTCATGTTCCATCTGAAACAATAATCAAATCTTCACACCCCTCTTCATTTCAAGCAAACTCTTTTCTGCCATATCCAATCTCTCTCAGTACAGTAGCCACCATCCAAAATAAAATCCGTAGACCAAATCACCTTCGATCATGATTCCCAAATCGCCCTAATCTTTCTCAAAGCACATGCCTATCCTACCACAGAATCTATACGCTATTCTACCACTCCCACTTCGATCAAACCATATCTTTTAAGCAACTTCTCGACCTCCGCTTCTCATACTTGACCTGCTAGTAATTCAACCACCGCAAGGCACGTCCCATCATGTCCTCCCTCATACTTCGCTGCCCAAATGTTGCCTTAAATCAAATCCACACCTGTAGCACCGGAACTAATGAATTGATACCAACTCTAAACCTCCTAGAAGATAATCTTTCATAAGCCATCAACATTAGAAATACCAATTTGATTCTGAACCGTTACACACCGCCATCTTTGACAACCGCTTCTCAGGAACCATGTCACAACACCCTACCCCGAAGGCAAATTAAAGAAGACTGTAACACCAGCGAGCCTTAATGCATTCAAACAAGGACATCGACACCACATCACAAACGAGAATTTCCACCAAGTTTGAAAATATCAAGCCTCGTTACTTCATCAACCAAACATGGACATTTATAGTCCGATTGCCTTTCCTCTACTGGAATTAAATGTTGAACTTCTAAATCATGCACTGAGAAATCCTCCTTTAAAGTCATTCACTGCCTCGCCATATAAACAAGCACCCCCCATTACACCAACACCGTGGGATAACAATGCATGAACATTATAGCAACTTGTGCATAACCTCAAAACCATCAGAAATACAGCTACTGAGCTGAAACAAAAGAATATCATTCCGCAAAGCGACTATAATATCCTACCCGAACATGCAGGGAAAAATATCCCGCACCACATTTGCAGTACCACTACAACTCCTCGACGCCCAATTGATAACAAGCGCCCCACGTCGCGTAAGATTGAGCAGGAAGGAAATAAAGGAATGAAGAAGGGAAGTGCTCCCAACAACCCTGTAGCCTCTCGAAGATAAGTACAAACGTCTCCGTACCGATCCGCGAGACTCTACTAGACTTGCTCATTACTCGTGAGACATAAGTGAACCTACCGCTCTGATACCAAGCTGTCACGACCCAAATTGACTAAAGGCCATGATGGTGCCTAACACCGCCGCCAGGCAAGCCAACAGTGATCGATCAACTTATTTACTCATTTTAGTATTTGGAAATCATAATTTGCATTAATTACATAGTATGAAATAGAATTTATAGGGTAAAATGATAATAATTATGTGCACTACCATACCAATCACCCGGAATAAGCTCCCAAAACCCGGTGTCACAAGTGCATGAGCATCAGCCAGGAAATATAATACAATACAACATTTGTCTGGAATACAAATTAGAAAGGAGAATATAAATAACTCTGATGGAGACTCTACATGCTGAGGATCGTAACATGCAATGCAGCTCACGATAAAGTCCCCGCAATGGCCGCGCCTTTGCACCCAAAAGACCACCAGACATATATGTACCTGCACAATAAGTGCAACAAGTGCAGCATGAGTACGTAAATCAACGCATACCCATTAAGTATCTAGCCTAACCCCGGAGAAGTAATGACGAGGGGTCGATATCGACACTTACTAGTGGTCCAATAATTCATGTACAGTAAGAAGTAAACAGATGTGAGGCGGAGTAAATAAATGAAATAAACAAGTATAAATACGTGGTACAATCCTCCTCTCGACAATAAACTCAAGCTCTTAATTAACAGTTACTTCCTCAACTTGAGCATATATATATATATATAATGGATCTCACCAGATAGGTCGTCACAATCAAAATTGGGGAAGCTCGCAGATACACTGGATTCTTGTCAAATATTACACATGATTCCGTAAGAGTATTTTATAGAAAGGCCAAGGCGTACGGCCCTATCCCATCATACTGTGCACTATCGAGGGTCGAACGACATGAACCATAGATACATCTATTATATTGCCGAGGAAAACGGCCCGCTCCCATAAGAGTGTGATACATAATCCTACTGAGGAGAACGTCCTGATCCCATCATAATGTGCAAACTATCGAGGGTCGAACGACACGAACCATAGATGTACCTATTATACTTCTAAGGCGAACGACCCGATCCCATTAGAATAAGAAGCTTTAATGGGTCCTTGACCCCATTCACGAATAAATGTGCGAGTTATGAACTTTAAGGAAGCTTTTCGATGAAAATACACAACGCGGGAGAAATTCTAAGGAGAGTAAAATTATTTCGCGGTAATCATGAAGCCCGTCGAATCTTTACAATAGCAAGTCTATCACTATATGCAAGTCTAGTCTCAAATTTTAACGTAAAATAAAGGAATTTAAACGAGCAGAGATAACTCAAATAGTATAGTTATAGCATGGCGTGAATCTAAGTCTACTCAAACATAATCAGGAATTCTAGTGTACGCACATACACTCATCACCTCATACTTGTGTATTCTCACAACATGTAGCACACAAGAATATAATACCTACGGGGTAATTTTTCCCTCACAAGGTTAGACTGGAGACTTACCTCGCTCCGAAGTTCCATATCCGGCTCCAATGCCACTCAAACACCTCAACCCGATGCTCGTCTCTCAAAAACTAGTCAAACAACGTGCAAACCAATCAAAATATACCCCAATACATATAATTTAACAACTTATAATGATTCCTAACTTCACTCAAAAGCCAACAAAGTCAACCCTCGGGCCCCTCGCGCCCAGATTCAAAAAATGTTCAAAGATAAACTTTACTCATAACACCACGAACTCAAATATATAATTTATTCCAATTTCCATATCTAATTTCATGGTCAAATTCCAAAAATACCAAATTCTAGGTTTTCTACCAAAATTCCACAATTTCTACTAATTTCCATGTTTAAATCCTTATAGAATCCATGTATTTGACTTAAAATAGGTGGGAATAACTTACCTTGCCATAGATGATGAAAATGTCCCCTTGAAGCTCTCCAAATATCGCCCAACCCAAGAGAGAAAATGAGTTAAACAAGCAAAACCCTGATTTTTATACAATCTACCCGGCCGACTTTGCGCAGCTGCGGAACTCCTTGCGTGTCTGCGGCTCCACTTCTGCAAAAGCATCCTCGCAGATGCGGCTTCC
Organism: Nicotiana otophora; assembly: GCA_000715115.1. Classification (NCBI taxonomy): domain Eukaryota; kingdom Viridiplantae; phylum Streptophyta; class Magnoliopsida; order Solanales; family Solanaceae; genus Nicotiana; species Nicotiana otophora. The sequence goes on from AWOL01S0110574.1 coordinate 6,751, forward strand.
CCCAACGTGCCAGCTTTTCTTGCTTCTGCAGCCATCGAACCTCAGGTGATCATTCACTTTTGTGGAAATCCTCCGCATCTACGGACTCCCCAGCTCGAGCACCACTCCGCACCTACGCACCCATGACGGCTCATGCGGCTCCGCAGGTGCGCTACAACACCCACACCTACGATCATCCAGACCCAGACCACTTCCGCTTCTGCGCTTCTCCGCCCGCATCTGCGTGCTCGCAAGTGCGGTAAATTGCTCTCACCTGTGAATCCATCCAGCCTCACTCCCTACCGCTTCTACGACCCCTGGGCCACTTCTGCGGTCTTGCACCTGCAGCCATAAACTCGCAGGTGCGATCTCACCAGAACCTTTAAGCTTTAGCAGTTGTTCCGAGTCCAAACTTGATCTGTTTCCAATCCGATTCGCATCCGAGGCCCTCAGGACCCTGTCCAAACATACCAACACATACATAAACACGATACAGACTTAGTCAAAATCTCGAATCACTTCAAACAACATCAAAATTATTAATCGATGGCCAAGACCTTTCTTTCAACTTTCCAACCTTCAACCTTCGCCAAACGCGTCCAAATGACACTTTATGTGCAAGTCACAAATCACGATACGAACCTATTCTAAGGCTCGAAACTTGGAACGGACATCGATAACATTAAAATTCATTTCAAATCAAACTTAAGAATTTCTTAAACTTCCAAAATGCCAACAATCCATATTAGGTGCCGAAATGCTCCCGGACTACCCGGTACTCAACACGGACATACGCCTAGTCTGAAATCATCATACAAACCTATTGGAACCTTCGAATCTTGGTTTCGAGATCATTTACTCAAAAGTCAAATCTTAATCGATTCTTCCAACTTAAAACTTCCGAATTTGGAATGTTCTTTCCAAATCAGCTCTGATCTTCCTGAAATTCAATTCTGACCATGCGTACAAGTCATAATACTTGAAGTGAAGCTACTCAAGGCCTCAAACCGCTGAACGACGTGCTAGAGCTCAAAACGACCGGCCGAGTCATTACAATTTGTGTTACACGAGCTTATGAAGGACTTAGTTGAATCTCACTACCGTATTATGGAAGGAATATAGTATGGGCATTATGAGTTGTCGAGTGTTTTGTTCTATGTCTTTGATCCAAGTAGGGGAGTTTGTTATCGACGATTTGATTGTGTGGTTATGTGTGGTACTGGTTTTGCTTTGAGGCATATTGGTGAATCATATATGACTTGCAGAGGTTGGTTTTGAGGATGACTCGAGTAAGGGAATTTCAAAATACGGGTTATATTGCACTTTATGAGTATATGCAAATCATGGAATGATTGAGTTGTTATGTGTGAAGGATGTAGTATGCATGGAGTATGAATTTGATCAGCTGTGTTAAGGCAGGGTAACTTGGGTGTTGTTGTGTTAATGGGGCACATATCATTTGACCCGTTTGGGCGGCACAATTGATATTTGAGCAGAATGGATGACTCCCTAGAAAGGTCTAACAAATTAAAGATTTATATGTAGCAATTGGGAACTTTCCAGTTTTGTATATGGCTAGAATCTGAGATTTACATTCGATGTTGTTGAGACTCGAGGTATTTCTATATCATTATGGATTCTTCATTTCAGTATCATGAAGGTGAAGGAAATGACTTTAGATTCATAGATGGTCTCTTCAGAGTGGTATCTCTGTTGTGGTACGTTTGGGTGCTTAAAAGGGAATACAATGGCTTATGGGCCTTAGGTCGGTCTGTTTTTATGATAGGATCTCTTGTGGGGAGCTTTGGGTGAGGATCGTGGTATTCTAGCAAGGAGAAGTGTCAGCTTGGGGGAAATTAGGAAGGAACTTGGAGAAGTAGGACAGTTTGATAGTAGGTTGGATCAGCATGGTAATGGGTATGATCAGTTCTTTGGGCACTTATAATGTGGTGAGTCTCTACAGGTGTTTCGTGGGAATGCTCTTGGGTTGGTTGACCTACACGGCTTGGTTGAGTTAGAGATATTCAGTTATGATGGCTTGGTTATCTGCAAATGGGTTTCAAAGAGTTCTCGATGGCTTTTACCACGATTTGAGATGGATATTTCCTACCGGCATGAGGAGCATATTGCGCATTGTGACTTTCTCCTGGATGAGATCAAATGGAAGGCTTCTGACTGATTGGGTAGGTATTCTGCTGGACTCAGAATTGATTATGAGATTTTCGTACTTTTTATATGATGGCATGATAGATGGGGTGTGTTGTGTGGGATTGAGATTTGCGTGTGCAAGGTCATGGTTCAGGTTTGAAGGGAAGGTCATGAATTCATAGACAACATGGACGGTTTCAGATGTCTAGATGAATGCTATTACTACTTGGTATTGTCAGAGAAGGGTGTACATTGCAGAAGGCACATTGTGTTTTGTCTTACAGATGCTGCATTAGTATTGTGGTACTCGCCTGGTTGATCGACTATTGATATTCAGATTTTGCTATGTGGCACGGAACAATAATCAAAGTATTCCCCATAGTATGATTATGTATGGGATATGTGTCAGACATTCGGGAGGTGGAGTTGGGACCAAATATGGTATTCATGTGTTCTATGGACTTGGAGACCAGGAGTTCTCAGAAGCAGATTGTTTCGTGATTGTGGGCTGTGAAAACGTGGCAAAAGCTAGCCAGATGATAGTATGTGTCATAGACATTCTAGACTTTAGGAGGGTTATTTATCTATTTGTGGGTGACTAGAGTTTATTTGGGGTCCATTGGTAGGCTCAATGAGGATGTGTATTCTACACCGGGTCTGATTGGTTGACTCCACACTACTGTTGTTGAGGGATGTGCCATTCAGTTAGAGTTGAGCTTATTCGTGTTCTGCGATGCTCTATGAGTTACCCTTCTATGCTACGAGGGGCTGTGATCTGTTGGTTATAGGCACACATAGTGCGGGTCTATTTGGGCCTTATAACGAAGTTTGAACGAGATGGATATTAAGGTGTTGAATGATTGATTTCGCATTTGGTTATGTTCTTTTCTGACTGTGGTATTGTGTTATTGGTTCCTCCGTGGTTATTGTCATGCACCTTGGGTACTTGATGCCAAACTGCACGTGGTTATTGATTTTGAGCATGCTGTCTTGGGGTATTTCATATGGACTAGTGTTTGGATGGGTTCTTAGCATTTCGTTGTGGTGGTAATTGTTGAGCCTGCGGGACGGTTCTCTCTTTTGAGTTATTTTCTCTTTTTGAGTACACTTGAATTTTTATGTATTGGTGCACGGATTGCACGGTTTGCGGCTTAAGGTTGTATTGGTATGACACATCATCAAGGCGGCTGTATTTGATAAGACGAGGTCATCGGACCTAGAATGGGTGATATCGGATCTTATTGCGGTATATTGGAAGGATAATGATGTTGATCGAATTAGAAATTGGATATAGTTCTTGTCGAAGGAGAGGGAGCTCCATGGCTTGTTGATCTGATGAGTGGTTATGAGTTTCTGCGTGTTACTTTCATCATCGGCAGTGTACGAAGGTTTCAGAATGAGGTTTTGTTTTATACAAAGTTTATTACCAGTATTGGGTTATTTTGAGTAGCTATTGTGATCGGAAATTTTGCTACAAGTATGTAAGTCGTGTGGTATGTCATGTGATTACATCTTGGGTTATGGTTATGGCTTGATACAGCTTGTTCAGACTTATACAGTGTGTAGATGTGAGGTTCGGTTCTTATAGGAATTCTGAATGTTGGAAATTTGAGATTCTGTGGTTTATGGGCTAAGGTTGAAGTAATGATCATCAGTAAGTTGTGTTGTCAGGCATATATGGAATAGGGTGACCTAGTATCACCCCCAGATATGTGCATGGTAAGGTTCCACGACGGTTTGATGGCTTTGGAATGACTCTCGGCACGTTTTAGGACGAACGTATGTTTAAGTGGGGGGGGGGGGGGGGGATGTAATGACCCGACCGGTCATTTTGAGCATTTGAACTTGCTCGGTAGTTGAGGGCATGAGTAGATCTATATGATGTATTATAACTTGTGTGAATCGTCAGTTTTAGTTTTCAAGTTATTCGGAATCGATTTGGAATAATGAATTTCATTATTGAAGCTTTAAGTTAGAAGAGTTGACCAAGTTTAACTTATGTGAATTTGACATGACAATGGAGTTTTTATGGTTCTGTTAGGTCCGGATGCTGATTTTGGACTCAGGCATATGCCCAGATTTGCATTTGGATATTTCTAGAAGGTTTCGATGCTATTTGGGGAAAGTTGAAAATTTGAAGGTTTGTAAAGTTCATAAGTTTGACCAGAAGTTGACTTTGATGATAACGGGTTTGAATTTTGGTTCCGAGAATTTGAATAGCTTCTTTATGTCATTTGGTACTGGTGTGCAAAGTTTGGGTTCATTCTGAGTTGATTTGATATGTTTCGGCGCGAGGTTTGGAAGTTGAAAGTTCAAAAGTTCATTAAGTTTGATTTGAGGTGTGATTAGTCGTTTCGATATTGTTATGTATGATTTGAGGCCTCAAGTAGGTCCGTATTATGTTATGGGACTTGTTAGTATATTTGGACGGGGTCCCGAGGGGCTCAAGTAAATGTTGGACGTGTTTCGGGTCATTTTTCCATTTTTGTGAGATGGCTGGCTTTATCTGGACCTGATGTGGTCGCACCTGTGGGGTAATGGGCGAAAGCGTGATGGTCGCAGATGTGGTATCATGGGCGAAGAAGTGAAGGAAGGATGGGTGAGGGAAAACAGTAGAAACGGAATGTTTGGCGCCTCTGCGTGTCCGCAGGCGCGAGAATTTGATCGTAGAGGCGGATCGCGACTTGTTTGGGAGTTTCCGCAGGTGCGTATTTTAGCCTCACACATGCGATTGCGCGGAAGCGGAACAGTGTCCGCAGGTGTGTGAGGTTAGCTGGCCAGTAGAGTCCGCATAAGCGGCATTCGTGTCGCATAAGCGACGCCGTAGAAGCGGCTCATGTGTTCGCAAAAGCAAAAATAGCTGGGCAGAAGCTTTAAATCGAGGGTTTGGTCATTTTATTCATATTTGGAGCTATAGACTTCGGATTTAGATGACTCTTAAAGCAACTTATACCATATGGATTGGGGTCAATGTGCTCTACTCGGTTTTGATTATATTTCGTGATTCTATCTTCATTTTTGGTAATTGGATTATGGGTTTAAAGAGAAAATTGGGGATTTTATCCTAAAGTTTCATAGAGTGAATTGTTTAGTTTTGAACATCTGTTCGGAGTCGGATTTAGATACAAATTCGTATGCTTTTGGTGCTTTCGGTGAAAGATTTGGGATTTACTGTTATACTTGAAAAGCATGCCTATCTTTCCGTAACTGTGAACGAGTTGAGCCTCTGAGTTATTTTCACGTACCATTTTATTGTTATTGTTATGACTATTGCTTGTTATTGGAGTTGGACTCTAACCCTTGTCACTACTTTCGACCTAAGGTTAGGTTGGTTACTTATTAAGTACATGGGGTCGATTGTACTCAAACAACACTTCTACGCCTTGCGTGCAGATATTGGATGCTGATGATGCTGTGTACGATGGGAGTTGGATCGGAAGATGTACCTGCGTTCCAATTATGCTATTACTTGTCCTTGGTAGCATTAGATTCGAATTCTGTTCAATTATATTTCAAACAGATGTTGTACTTATTTCAACTCAATTTTGAAAAAAATTCAAATCTTAGACGCTCATGATTTATACTACCAGTCCTTGGGAAGTTGTATAAAATTCAGTTATCTCATCTTTGATTCACATCAGTGTTATTATATTGTGTTATTTTGTTAATTGGCTTACCTAGAGGGTTGGGTTAGGTGCAATCACGATAGTTTGGATTTTGGGTCGTGAAAGTTTATTAACATAAAAAGCTGTCACGACCCCAAATCCATTAAAGGTCGTGATAGCGCCTAACACCACTATCAGGCAAGCCAACGATACTTAATTAACTTAATAACCCATTTTAGTATTTTCAAATCGTAATTTCCTTCAATTAAATAGTAAAAAGATAGAACTTACGGAGTAAATGATAATATTTTCGCAACTAAAATACTGAACAACCCATAACTACTCCCAAAATCCGGTGTCACAAGTGAATGAGAATTAACTAGGGAGTAAAATAAAATACAGCATCTGTCCGGAATAAAATTAGACAGGAAAGATATAAATAACTCTGATGGAGACTCTGTTGGTCTGCGGATCGTAATATAGAATGCAACTCGCCTAAGTCACCGCATTAACCACACCTCTGCGCCCATAAGGCCACTAGACATATATGTACCTGCACAAAAATGTGCAGCAAGTGTAGTATGAGTACGTAAATCAACGCGTACCCAGTAAGTACCTAGTCTAACCTCGAAGAAGTAGTGACGACGGGTCGACTCCGACACTTATTATGGGCTAACAATAAGATACCGATATTATAATTAAGCATGGATTATATAAAACAGCTGAAAACCAAATAAACAAGAGGTAAGTAAACAATTCCTTTAATAATAGGAAGTTTCCAAATTTATTTTTCGTTATTTAACAATTTATATCTCAAGCCAATGAAGCAATATCAATTATTATTAGTGCCAAATATTTATCATGCGCAAATCATGCCGAGGTCGTACGACCCGATCCAACATAATATTTAAATTGTGCCTTGCCGAGGGTCGAACGACACGAACCATAAATGCATTTATCTGCTACCGAGGCATTCGACCCGCTCTACAAAAGAGAAAAGACATTTAAAACAACCAATTCAAGACTTATTAAGGGTAAATTATTCGAGGGAATACTAAATTCTCATTAACGATCAAGCAAATGAAGTTTAACCTTTTACAATTCCTTTATCAAGTTTCAATATGATTTAAGCAATTAAATTGACAAGTAGATTACAAACAGTTGTAAGTATAACATGATATGGGTCCTAGACTACCCGGATAATAGCATAATTAGTAGCTACGTACGAACTCGCGTCACCTCGTGCGTACGTAGCCCTCACAAATAGAAGCTCCTTTTAATTCAATTCACCTATGTGGTTAATTCTCTCTTACAAGGTTAGAAAAGAGAATTACCTCGCTCCGAAATTCCATAACCAGTTCCAAAGCCCTTCCAACAACTCAAACCGATGCCCATCGCTCCAAAACTAGTCAACAAATGTGCAAATCCATAAATGTATACTCTAATACTCATTATAATACAATTTACAACAATTCCCAACTCTGCTCGAAAAGTCGATAAAATATCACCCTCGGGCCTACGTGCTCGGAATCCGAATATTTTTGAAGATAAACATTACTCATAGCCTAACGAACTCAAATATATAGATTATTCTCAATTTCATGTCCAAATTCGTGGTCAAAATCCAAAAATATAAATTTCTAGATTTTCCACCAAAACACCAAATTTCTACAAATTTTCATGAATTTCCATCTTAAAATCTAGGTATAATGCAAGTATTTAACTCAAAATACACAGGAATCACTTACCTCTTGGGTGTTGATGGAACCACTCTCAAGATGCTCTCAAACATCGCCTAAGTCCAAGTAGATAATAAGGGAAATGAGCTAAGTCCCACACTAAAAGCAATTGCACAAGTCGCAGATGTCGCATTTGCAACACCTGGTTCGCAAATGCGAAGGTCGCAATTGCGACAAAATCATCGCAAATGCGAAGCTGAGCTCCCCACTGTCAAGGTCGCAAATGTGACCAAAAGCTCGCAAATGCGAAGGCATGCTGGTCGCAAATACGACTGGAAATCTCGCAAATGAGAGTCCTGCCCAGATCAGGCTTCTTCGCAATTGCGAAGCCTTTACTTAAAATGCGAGATTTGCAAATGCGAACCAATCCTCGCATTTGCGATACCTGAGACACCAGCAAGGAAAAACAAGAAAATCGAAGCCTTATCAACCATCCGAACACGTCTGAAACTCATCCGAGCCCTCGAGGCTCCACAACTAACGTCCACACAAGTCTAAACATATCATACGAACTCGCTCGAGGCCTCAACTAACATCAAACAAACATCGAAATCATGAATCGCATCCCAATGCGAGCTTAATGAATTTTAGAACTTCAAACTTCTATATTCAATGCCGAAACCTATCAAACCACGTCTGATTGACCTTAAATTTTGCACACAAGTCACATTTGACATTACGGACCTACTCCAACTTACAGAATCGGAATCCGACCCTGATATCAAAAAGTCCACTCTCGATCAAACTTTCCATAAACTTTAAATTTCCAGTTATTCGCCAAATGACCCCCGAAACGACCTACGGACCTCCAAATCCACTTTCGGATGCTCTCCCAATACCGTAATAACCATACGGAGTTATTCCCAGACTCGGAATCCCAAAAAGACATCGATAACATTGAAATACACTTCAACCCAAATTATTGAAATCCTTCCAAAATGCCAACTTTCGACAATAGGCGCTGAAACGCTCCCGGGTCATCCAAAACTCGATCCGGATATACGCCCAAATCCAAATTCATCATACGAACCTGTTGGAACCTTAAAATCCCGATTCCGAGGTTGTTTACCCGGAATCACACATTAGTAAATTCTTCCAACTTAAGGATTCCAAAATGAGAATATTCTTTCTAAATCAACTCCGGACTCCCCGAATTTCAATTCTGACCACACGTACAAGTCATAATACCTGAAGTGAAGCTACTCATGGACTCGAACTGCCGAACAACACACTAGGGCTCAAAACGACCGGTTGGGTCGTTACATTATCTCCCACTTAAACATACGTTCGTCCTCGAACGTGCTAAGAACTGTTCTAGAGTTGTCTAAAATCACCGTTTAACACCTGGTGCACCTAGCCGTGCTACCACAACTCTATTGAGCACATTAGCTCAAGCCAATCTGAAGACCTTCCTTTTTATTTAGTCACGTAAGCCTTAGAGTCAAATTCCAACATCCAGAATTGTCCACCAGGCATGTTTCCAACATACGAACATCGTATCAATCACTATACACTGTACCAAACACGATTGTATACCCTTGCTGAATCCTTACCCTGCACCGCGTAACTCATTTGCCCAAGGCAATCTTTCCAAACCACAACATCTAAAATTTCCACTGACCCGAAGCCCGTAGTGTACCTCATGACCAATAAAGCCTTGCTTTAACTCTTGCAATACTGCCACGACAGAGAAGATGCGTAGAACTCATAACCACCCGCCGAATCACAATTTATGGAGTCTCTCCCCTTGACAAGAACTATTACCTCATTCTGGACTGAATAACAATATTTACTCTTTAATATGCCTTATATAAATCTGATCGCACTGATCCCAAGCCCAATAATCTTGTTTCACCTAGTACAAGCTGCTCAGGCAATAAGCCACCTCAGATACTGCAAAAGCCTCATATGATGCCAGATTGTTCTAACAAGCCACAAACTCGAATGTGATACATAAGGAAAACGAACTCTGGAATGAACTACTTAACCTACGTAGCTAATTTAATAACCAAAAGATGTTATGAACCTTCCTCGGAAATGAGACACAAAATACACAAGAATAGCTATGGGAAACTGCACTCAACGTCACATTGTTGCGGCGTGCAACCCGATCCACACATGATACCATTGTGGTGTGCAACCGGATCCCAACAACATACCCATGGCGGCATGCCACCCGATCCACACATAATAATCTAAAGAAAACACACATCGAGCCATAACGCTTATACTCACGAAATGCCCGAATATCAACAATAAGCACGCCAAGTGCATAATACAAATCCTGTGGAGACGGGTAGCGTCACACGCTATAAAACACAAGCACAACTAAGGTACGATATATGATCTGCATCACAAGAGCCATCCTGCTCACATAACACCACCGCTACGAGGGACCTCAACACATTGTACAAATAATCAAGCTATCTCACGACCAACATGGCACAATAGAGTATTACATGAAATAGCTGGCGATGAAATTAACATTCCACGCCCGAATACTCTTCCATAAGGAATGCTATGCTGAATGAACACACCCAGGCTGATGTAGAGTGTACATCCACATTTGGACCCATCAACGGACCTCAAAATGATTCTGATCATACCATGCTTGGGCAAAATAACCTCTCAAGGATCCATAATGACCCTTTTCCCATGACACGAAAGAACAACCGTCGAATCCGGAACAAACTTCCACAATTCACAACCAACTGAATAGAACGCCTTTTAAGGCCTAAACCCTCACATTAGCGATAGTACAAAAATCTCCATACTTGATTTCAATCTTTAATCAATCAAGCGACTACATGTCACACTTATACAATCTTCCCGTGGGATATGCTTCCAATACCTTCCGTACCAGGTAACAAGTTTGCAGCTCCATACTGTCGACCACATTAATACTGTAAAGCAAATCAAGAATCCGCAAATCAGTACACAAAGACTCTTACATAGGACACCGATCTCAGGTGATGCTAAAGACAATACCAGCTGATTCTAACCATCTGAATTCTTTCCTGCTTGTCCGAGGTCGTGACATTCTTATCAACACCAAACCTCAACCTTAATCCTCAGCTTTCGATTTCCATGCCGCTCACTGCATCTAACATAACAATACGTGAGAGTACAAGAATTCCATAATAACCCCGGATCCACTAATATAATAAACACTTTGTCATATAGAAACCTTTCACTTAACTCATTTCAGGAGAATCATTGCAACACGCGACCGAATTCTCATAACCGCAGAAAATACAACCCCAAGTAGTGGTCGAAACCATCATGACCCTTCCGGGATCCATCTACACATAACAGGCCATAATAACTAGAATGCCTCAAAGTAAAATCAATTACGGTGGCCGTCAAGCCTCGCATGTACCCACAGCCACATGTAAAACTTAACACGTTGAAGGAACTGATCATTGCCACATCGTGCCAATTCAACCATTGCTAACCGATCCAACTTCTTCTAATTTACTCCGGACTTGCCTTAGGAATAATAATAGCTCCATTCAAAACATGACGAACCCAATTCGCACTCATCCAGAAGGGCCCTATTTCACGAGACCACGTTGTCTCAACACCCACAAACCATCTCATACCCTCCTTTTGCGCACATTCGCATCTTCAACTGGTACACCCATTCTGATATTCCTTTATGAATTCGAAGCTATTTTCTCCCATTCCTCCAGTGCTACACCCCAGACCGATGACAACATATAACAGTCCAAGCCCCTTTTTCGTAGTCCGCTGCAATGCCCAATACTTAACCATACTACGAACTCGAAATCCTTAGGCACCGTACTTTAAGTTTTTTTTTGAATCCACTAGGACTGTTGTTGAGAGTCACCCACTCTGACTTATTTCGAAATATGATCAAACTTCAGGGCTTTGCTAGCACATGAACGCCTCCTCAAAGAAGCACCAGGCCGACTCACTTCCTTGTACATCACATCTACACAAAGCATAAACTCTAAGTCTTTCCAAAGCCTGAACATGAATAGATAAGGCCAATTATAGTACACATTCCTCAAATCATTTGCTCAAATCGCCACTGATGTTCTCTTTCCTTAGTCTTAATAACCCGTCAATATGCCGATAGCCAGAATTCTCACAAGTAGACAACCATGCAATCAAATCGTAGGCGGTGGGGCTCTCCCACTTAGCTTGAAGCTACAATTGCATAACCCCGTAACTCACCAAAATTCCTTCTTCCTCATTAGCACGATCTCACACAATTGACCCGCCAAATTCCTCGGAATCTTCCTGTTAAACATTTCATGAACATTTTGAATCACCAGCCACATTCACATATTTGACCTCTTACTGGATAGCTAGTAAAATTCTTCGTAGAAGCTTCATCAACACCACGCAACCACTAGCCTTCTCACAGTAGATAACCCACATGTGGAAAGTCCATGTCGACATCTTTCTACAACGCTACACCGAGTACAATCACCACGAAACTAACAAACCATCCTGAGCCCGTGCTCATTCACCAGTTGTACAAGTCCATTCACTCCTCATGGATATCAACTAAAGGTGCAAAAATACATTCCAATACAAAGTCATGTTGTATCCTTCTGCATATCAAGCAACTCCTTTCCGTCGTATCCAACCTTCCTCTGTATAGCAGCCAATATTCCAAATTAAGTTCGTAGACTTAGTCAATGTCTACCATGAGTTCCAAATCACTCTAAACATTCCTCAACGCATGTAGCTATCCTACCACAGAGCCCATATGCTACCCGACCACTCTCCCGCTTTGGTCAGACCCTCTCCTTTAAGCAACTATTCGACTTCTGTTTTCGCACACTTGGCCTTCTAGAAGTTTAACCACCGCAAGACACCTCTCACATGTCCTTCCTCATCCTTCACTGCCCAGTTGCTGCCTTAAATAAGAATTCATCTCTGTAGCACCCGAACCAACAGATCACCGCCAACTCTAAACCTCCTCAAAGATCATCTTCCTTGAGCCATCAACATTTGGATCAACGATTTGATTTTGAACCACAGCACACTGAGATCTCTAACAGTCGCTTTCCCGACACCATTCACATTACTATGCCTTAGTGGCAATTTTTGAAGAAGGCCATAACACCGGCGAGCTTAACACATTCAATCAAGGATGACGACACCAAATCACGGATGAAGATTCCACCACGCTCAAAAATACCAAGTTTCGTTACTCCATCAACCCAACCCTAACCATTCTTAGTCTGATTGCCTTCCCTCCGCTAGAAATAAAACACTGAACCTCTGAATCATGCGTTGAGAAAAACCTCCTTTCGAATCATTCATTACCCCGACACATAGACAAGTATCTTGCTATTACATCAATATTGTGCTATAATAACTCATAGATATCATAACAACCAGTGCCCAACCTCAAAATGATAGGAATTACTGATATTGAGCTGAAACGACAGGACAGCCTTCCGCAAGGCGATGACCATAGCCCAAGCAATTACACAGGGAGAAACATCCTGCACCACATCTGTAGTACCATTAAAATTCCTCGATTCCCAATTGATAACAAGCGCTTCGCATTGCATAAGATTGAGTATGAAATAAATAAAGGCACAAGCATCAAAGGAATCAAATCGCACGATGAGGAATCAAGAAAAGGAAGTGCTCCTAACAACCATGTAGCCTCTCGAAGATAAGTACAGGCGTCTATGCACCGATTCGTAAGACTCTACTAGACTTGCTCATGACTCGTGAGACCTAAGTGAACCTAGTACTCTGATACCAAGTTGTCATGACCTGAAATCCATTAAAGGTCGCGATGGCACCTAACACCACTGTCAGGAAAGCCAACAACAATTAATTAAGTTAATTACCCATATTAGTATTTTCAAATCGTAATTTCCTTCAATTAAATAGTAAAAGATATAACTTACGGAGTAAATGATAATATTTTTGCAACTAAAATACTGAACAACCCATAACTACTTCCAAAACCCAGTGTCACAAGTGCATGAGCATTAATTAGGGAGTAAAATAAAATACAGCATCTGTCCGAAATACAAATTAGACAGGAAAGAATAAATAACTCTGATGGAGATTCTGCTGTCTGCGGATCGTAATATAGAATGTAGCTCGCCTAAGTCCCCGCATTAGACACACCTCTGCGCCCACAAGGCCACTAGACATATATGTACCTGCACAAAAATGTGCAGCAAGTGTAGTATGAGTACATAAATCAATGCGTACCCAGTAAGTACCCAGTCTAACCTCGAAGAAGTAGTGACGAGGGGTCGACTCCGACACTTACTATGGGCTAACAATAAGACACCGATATTATAATTAAGCATGAATTGTATAAAACAGTTGAAAACTAAATAAAGAAGAGGTAAGTAAAAATTCCTTTAATAATAGGAAGTTTCCAAATTTATTTTTCGTCATTTAACAATTTATATCTCAAGCCAATGAAGCAATATAAATTATTATTAGTTTCAAAGATTTATCATGCGCAAATCATGTCGAGGTCGTACGACCCGATCTAACATAATATTTAAATTGTGTACTGCCGAGGATCGAACGACACGAATCATAGATGCATCTATCTGCTACCGAGGCGTTCGGCCCGCTCCACAAAAGAGAAAATACATTTAAAACAACCAATTCAAGATTTATTAAGGGGCAATTATTAAAGGGAATGCAAAATTCTCATTAACAGTCAAGCAAATGAAGTTTAACCTTTTACAATTCCTTTATCAAGTTTCAATATGATTTAAGCAATAAAATTAACAAGTAGATTACAAACATTTGTAAGTATATCATGATATGGGTCCTAGATTACCCGGACAATAGCATAATTAGTAGCTACGTACGAACTCTCGTCACCTCGTGCGTACGTAGCCCCCACAAATTGAAGCACCTTTTAATTCAATTCACCTATGGGGTTAAATCCCTGTTACAAGGTTAGAAAAGAGACTTACCTCGCTCCGAAATTCCATAACCGGTTCCAAAACCCTTCCCACAACTCAAACCGATGCCCATCGCTCCAAAACTAGTCAATAAATGTGCAAATCCATAAATATATACTCTAATACTCATTATAATCCAATTTACAACAATTCTCCACTCGAAAAGTCGATAAAAAATCACCCTCGGGCCCACGTGCCCATAGTCCCACGAACTCAAATATATAGATTATTCTCAATTTCATGCCCACATTCGTGGTCAAAATCTAAAAATACAAATTTCTAGGTTTTTCGCATTAAAAGCTATTGCACAGGTCGCAGATGTCTCATTTGCGACACTTGGTTCGCAAATGCAACAAAATCATCGCAAATGCGAAACTGAGCTCCCCACTTTCAAGGTCGCAAATGCGACCAAAAGCTCGCAAATGCGAAGGCACGGTGGTCGCAAATGCGACTGGAAATATTGCAAATGCGAGTCCTGCCTAGATCAGGCTTCTTCGCAATTGCGAAGCCTTTCTCGCACATGCGAGGTTCTCAAATGCAAACCAATCCTCGCATTTGCGATATCTGAGACACCAGCAAAGAAAAACCAGAAATTGAAGCCTTATCAACCATCCAAACACGTCCGAAACTCACCCGAGCACTCGAGGCTCCACACCAAACGTCCACACAAGTCTAAAATCATCATACAAACTCGCTCACGGCCTCAACTAGCATCAAACAACATTGAAATCATGAATTGCACCCCAATTTGAGCTTAATGAACTTTAGAACTTCAAACTTCTACATTCGATGCCGAAACCTATCAAATCACGTCCGATTGACCTTATATTTTGCACACAAGTCACATTTCACATTACGGACCTACTCCAACTTCCGTAATCGAAATCCGACCCCGATATCAAAAAGTCCACTCTCGGTCAAACTTTCCATAAACTTCAAATTTCCATTTGTTTCGCCAAATGACCCAGAAATGACCTACGGACCTCCAAATCCACTTTCGGACGCGCTCCCAATACCGGAATCACCATACGGAACTATTCCAAACTCAACATCCCAAACGAACATCGCTAACATTGAAATGCACTTCAACCCAAATTTATGAAATCCTTCCAAAATGCCAACTTTCCACAATNGACATCCCAAACGAACATCGCTAACATTGAAATGCACTTCAACCCAAATTTATGAAATCCTTCCAAAATGCCAACTTTTCACAATGCCGAAACTCTCCCGGGTCAGCCAAAACTCGATCCGGATATACGCCCAAATCCAAAATCATCATACGAACCTGTTGGAACCTTTAAATTCTGATTCCGAAGTCGTTTACCCGAAATCACACCTTAGTAAATTCTTCCAACTTAAAGCTTCCGAAATGAGAACTTTCTTTCTAAATCAACTCCAGACTTCCCGAAATTCAATTCCGACCACATGTTCAAGTCATAATACCTGAAGTGAATCTACTCATGGCCTCGAACTGTCGAACGGCATGCTAGGGCTCAAAATAACCGGTCGGATCGTTACAAAAGCGGTACAAGACCACTTAGACTCAGAGGGTCTTATAAGTCCTTTATGCAGCAAAGAATCAATCTCTTCTTTACATAATTTCAGATATTCAGAATTCATCTAGCAAGGCCTGAACTTTGTTGGAATATTATTTTCCGAGAAACCTTCTTCATAAGGAAGACTTACAATGTGTCTTTTTCTTTCCCAAAATTGATTTGGGTGGTCACCACATATTTGTAGAGAAAACGGATTTTTTAGGAAATCTATTTTTCCTATAAGTTTTGGATTTTGTAAATCCTCTTCTATAGTAAGACTGTAAATCTCATCTTTTATGAAATTTACTTGTCTAATTTTTGCAATTATATTATCAGAAATCTCATGAAGAAATTTTTGAAATGGTTGAGTTATAAACTCAAAACTAATTTCTTTATTATTAAAAGTTCCACTAAAACCCTGGGTATCCCATCTAGTAAATGGTATTATATGATAAAAAAAAATAGGACTCCTAGTATGATCTCATGAGATAAATCATTGACTAAAACAAAAGTTTCAGGTATAAAAACATTACCTTGGCAAATATAAGCTTTTGGTAATTTATAACTAATACTCATTTGATGTCCACTGGCATTTCTTAATCTATGAGTAGTTTTATGAAAATATCTTGAAGGTATTATTCATTCTTTTATATAGTTTAAATCTGCACCACTATTAAATAAGGCAGTAAACTCTTTTGTGAAGTTATAATCTATTAAAAGAGTGACTTTTATTAAAAACTTTTGGGTCAAAAATAACTGGAGTTTTTGTAGAAACTCATCTTCCGCAAAATTAAATGTCCCTAAGAAATTGCCTTTTGCAGGATTCTTAGAGGTACTAGCTTTAGTATCGTCAATACCTGCTTCAGTAATATCAATCCTGAATTCATGACATATATTATCATTAGAATCTTCGAATTTAGAGATTCTTTTATCTAAGGCTATATTTGAAGGCTTATTGTTAAAAATTTTTCTTTTAAAATCCTCTTAACATCAGACATTGTATATGGTCCCTTTTGAGAAGGAATTTCTTCGATCTCTAGACTTACAAGTATTTTGTCCATTTTATCAATAATTTGGGACCTTAACTCTGGGTCTTTAATAACCTTGAGAAATTATAATAAATTATCATTAGTCAGGACATTAATATCTATGTCCTTAAATTGTGAATAGATATTATAAAACTCATTATCTGAGGAAAAATATGTTTTCCTCATTTAGAACCCTTAGATCTTCACCAGTGAATGAATCTTCTCTATCACTATTTTATGGAGAACTTTTCGGATAAGAATTTAACAGAATCTTATATAGAGTCCTTAATATTATTATCTATGTCAAGGTTCTTAATCTTATCCTTGATTCTACAATCCTTAACATAATGTCCTACTCTGTCACATTTGTAGCGAGCATTAGGCCTATTAGATTTTATGAAATCCTTTCTATGTCTATAAGTATCTCTTCTCTTGTTCTTATGCTCTACTCTTTTATGAAAAGATCTTGTATTCTCCCTATGTTTATAAAACTCATGCTTATGTCTATGAGACTCTTTTGTATTCTTAGGGGTATCTACGGTAAATTGTTCACAGAATTCCCCTAGTTGTTGTCTTTCATTTAGACGATGCCACTTAATTTTCTGATTTAGCTTAATCTCATTGTACAAGGCTAAACCTTCCTGTGTACATACACTAATAAGTTTTCTATAGGAATAGCTATTATAAAACCTCTATTCCTACTTCGGCATTACGAAAATCCGGGTTTTTAGGAAAGCTTTTACGGGACCTTACACCACCACCTCTGTCCGGCCAACAGAAGCCCGTTGCCTCCTTCCCCAGATCTTCCCGTCCGTCCTGCCGCCGACCACCACTGTCAGCCGCTCCAAGTAAATTCTGTTTTTTCTTTTTTGTTTTATAATGTTATAGTGTATTAATATTTAGAATTTAGAAACTGATTTAGGGTTTAGGAGGATGATTTTGTAAGTGTTTGGGTGTTATATTTTATTGATTTAGTTTATTGGCCATGAAATTTAGAGAATTTTAGGGTTTAGTTTAGTGCGCATGAAATTGTTTACTTGTTAGTTAGACTTTACTCTTTAGATTGTACTCTTTAGATTGTAGGTTGAGATATATTGACATTGTATTCACTAAAAGTCAAAAGCAAGTTTAATTAGCAACTTAAATTATGAATGTTTTTAGGATAAATTTATAATTTCAATTAACATTTATTCATACATTAACAATGTATTAACATGTGTTTATTGCAACTTAAATTAACAATTTGTGCTTCTTGTGATGAATTAATAAATTACGACATTGTTTGCTATATTGTGATTTATTTGTTAGAGGTTTATTGGAATGATATATCTTTAATTATATTTGTTTTAGGTTCTTGTATTTTTTATTTGGTATTTTAATTATTATTAAACTTTTAAATTAGGGTTATACATGCTTATTGAATTTGTTAATATTTAAATTTATATTTTCATTATAACTTAATTCAAATTTAATTAGTAATATGAAATAATATGCAATTTAAATAAAAAAGTTTGAATCTCTTAAAGTACAATGTAAATCAAGTTTAAATTGAATGTTTCCACCTAATATGGTAGTGCATATGTTAATACTTATGTTAATATGTCAAGCTCGTTTTGTATTTTTTGTGTAGATGGAACATGTAGTTGGATGTATAATAGGAATTACCCAAATCGGCAAGGATTGAGGGGGGATTTTGTTCAAGGGATTGATGTGTTTATTAGGCATGCAATGTCATGTCCGGCATTTCAAATTGATGGTTTGATTAGGTATCCTTGTGTGAAGTGTAAATGTATACAATTGTTAAAACCAGACATGGTTAAGACTCATCTTTATAGTAAGAGATTTATTGATAATAATTTTATGTGGACCAATCATGGTGAGATCGATGGTTGTAATGGTATATTTCAAAATATGGTTGTTGGTTAAAGTAGTAGGTCAATGGAAAATAATGTTCATAATTATGGATTTTATGATATGGTTGCGAATGCTTTTGTGATACACTCTGAGTTTAAACCCGATGAAAGTATTGAAAAAGCTCCTAACAAAGAATAAAAGAGTTTCTATGAACAATTTGAAGCAGCTAGTCATCAACTAAGTGAAGGGAGTAACACTCAGAGTTGTCTGTTTCAGCTATATTACTAAGTATCAAATTTGATTGGAATATTTCTCAAGCAGCCATGGAATCTTTCATTAGTATTATGAGTGCAATAATTGACCCAAATATCAACTTACCTGCTGATTTCTATACAGCAATAGTATCATGATCCTAATTTTTCACCTTAGGATGTCGTGATGGCACATAGTCTATAAGACTAGATGAGCATAACACTCATTTAAGCTTAACAGAAATGACAAACTAGATTTGATGAAGTCGAGGGGGTTATGCGTAAGATGAGCAGGGGCAAAGCGAACAGGCCTGATGAAATCCCGATGGAGTTTTGGAAGAGTGCGGGCAAGGCAGGCTTGGAGTGGCTCACTAGGTTATTTAATATCATTTTTAGAACAAAGAGGATGCCCCAAGAGTGGAGGTGGAGCACGGTGGTTCCTGTATACAAGAACAAGGGTAATATCTAAAATTGCAATAACTATCGGGGTATCAAGCTGCTTAGCCATACTATGAAAGTATGGGAGACAATGGTAGAGCTAAGGGTGAGGAGAAATGTTTCTATTTCCGAGAACCAGTTTGGGTTTATGCTGGGGTGTTCGACAACAGAAGCCATCCACCTTATTAGAAAATTGATGGAGTAGTTTAGGGAGCGAAAGAAGGACTTGCATATGGTGTTCATCGACATAGAAAAGGTGTATGATAAAGTTCCGATGGAGGTTTTGTGGAGATGTTTGAAGGCTAGAGGTGTACCTATTGCCTACGTTAGGTTGATTAAGGATATGTATGATGGATTAAATACCCAAGGTGAGGACGGTGGGTAGGGACTCAGACCTATTTCCGGTTATGATGGGGTTACATCAGGGGTCGGCACTCATCCTTTTTTATTTGCTCTGGCGATGGACGTACTGACGCGCCACATCCAAGGGGAGGTGTCGTGGTGCATGCTATTTATAGATGATATTGTATTGATTGACGAGACGCAAGACAGTGTCAATGTGCAATTAGAGGTATGGAGGTAGACCCTAGAATCTAAAGGTTTTAAGTTGAGCAGGACCAGATAGAATAATTGGAGTGTAAGTTCAGTGGCAAGACTCAAGGAGGGGAACGGGAGGTGAGGCTGGACTCGCAGGTCATCCCTAGGAAAGGAAGTTTTAAGTACCTTGGGTCTATTATTCAAGGGGATAGGTAGATTGATGAAGATGTCACACAGCGTATTGGGGCAGGATGGATGAAATGGAGACTCCCTTCTAGTGTTTTGTGTGATAATAAGGTGGCACCGAAACTTAAGGGTAAGTTCTACAGAGTGGTGGTCAGACCAACGATGTTGTATGGGGTAGAGCGTTGGCCAGTCATAATCGCTCATATCCAGAAGATGAATGTAGCAGAGATGAGGATGTTGAGATGGATGTGCGAGCACACCAGGTTATATAGGATCAGAAATAAGGTTATTCGCGACAAGGTGGGTGTGGCCCCTATTGAGGACAAGATGCGGAAAACGCGACTTAGATAGTTTGGTCATGCGAGGAGGAGGAGCACAGACGCTCCTGTGAGGAGGTGTGAGAGGTTGATAGTGGAGGGCCTACAGAGAGGTAGACGTAGGCCAAAGAAGAGGTGAGAAGAGGTGATTAGGCAAGAAATGGTGCAGCTTCAGCTGACCGAGTACATGACCCTTGATAGGAAGGTATGGAGGTCGAGGATTAGGGTAGTAGAGTAGGTAGTCCAGAGTGTTCATAACAGGAGTATTGGCACACAGTCGTGCTTTCTGTTGATAGTAGGTTTTTATGACTAACCATTATTTGCTTTCATTATTGATCACCGTTCTATCTTGTTATTTTTATTCTGCTTTTATATGTTTTTTGGTACTGTCCCTTATTGTATATATTTTTATTAATGTGGTGCTTATGATTTCCTGAGACGAGGGTCTATTGGAAATAGCCTTTCTACCCTCACAAGGTAGGGGTAAGGTCTGCGTACACACTACCCTCCCCATACCATATAGCATGGGATAATATTGGGTATGTTGTTGTTGTTGTATAAATAACAAACTAAGATAATAAAATAAACCGATAAAGCTCATAATAACTACAAGAGGAAAGATTACTAACAAAATCCCCAAAACCGGTGGAACTGAGTCCTAAGTTCTACATAATGTACTAAAACCTCTAATACAGCACTATGTGATAATAAGATAAACAGTAGTAAAGGAAATAACAGAAGGTGACTCCTAGGCCTATGAGTGTCGAGCAGGTATACATTGAAGTCTCCGTAAATAATTGAACAATAATTGGCATCCGGCATGAGCAGATGCACCTGGATATGCACAAAACATAATTTTCATAAGCGTGGCATGAGTACACCACAACGGTAAACAATAAGTATTAAGCCTAACCTCGGTAGAGTAGTGACGAGGCCAGGTCAAGACACCTACTAGGATAATAAAACTGAATAGAGTATTGTATAGTCTAATAATGGAAAGCGAGGAAATAAATGACAACAAAGCAGTGCAATAATGTATGCTAACAACGAAATTTAAGGCAGTAAAGGCAACAAGAAGTGAACACATGATAAGAACAACAAGTAATCAAATATGGACTAATACAAGTAAGACAATGAAGAAACAACAACAACTGCTCAACCAACAAGCCTTTTTAACGTAGAATGTATAACAAGAATCACAACCGAGGTACCACACCTCATAACCTCATTTCAAAAATCACAATCGCAATCTTCCTTATATCACCGAGTGAGTCTTGTCTTTATTTTGAAAATATTTTCCCCGAAATAGCTACACGTGTTTTAGCCCCCTTATCTCATCGCGTGGCTTCAAATAATTCCCTTACCAGAACCACGCGTATAAATCCAATCTTATCTTGCATGCGTATCAACACCTATCATTATACCATCGCATGCGTTTCAATACCATAACACAATAATCAACTTGCATCACACGTGTCTATATGTCACAACACTTGCCAAAATCAACAATATCAATATTACCACAACATATAGCCCATGGATTAACCACAATGTGTACTAGAATTTCAATAATAACAAAATGAATGAGAATTTATCAACAATAAAAGATATCTCAATAATCAACAACTTCAACCTCAATGTAAAAATAGCTTTCATAACTTCAACTTCAATAACTCAAATGAAGGTATTCCCACGAAAAGACAACTTGCAATTCAATTATATAACATAAGCTTAACAACGAAAAAGACAGTATGAATTAGCAACTACGTCTAAATGCATGAGGATAATTCAACACGAAGAGACATCATGAAATGACAACTTCTAATAAGAATCACTCAACAAATAAAGATTATTGTATAGTCTAATAATGGAAAGCGAGAAAATAAATGACAATAAAGTAGTGCAATAATGTATGCTAACAACGAAATTTAAGGCAGTAAAGGCAACAAGAAGTGAACACATGATAAGAACAACTAGTAATCAAATATGGACTAATACAAGTAAGATATTGAAGAAACAACAAGAACTGCTCAACCAAAAAGCCTTTTTAACGTAGAATGTTCAACAAGAATCACAACCGAGGTACCATACCTCATAACCTCATTTACAAAATTACAATCGCAATCTTCCTTATATCACTGCGTGAGCCTTGCATTTATTTTGAAAATATTTTCCCCGAAATAGCTACACGCATTTTAGCCCCCTTATCTCACCGCGTGGCTTCAAGTAATTCCCTTACTAGCAACACACATATAAATCTAATCTTATACCACCGCATGCGTATCAATACCACAACACAATAATCAAGTTTCATCACACGTGCCTATATGTCACAACACTTGC
The DNA here is from genome assembly GCA_000715115.1 of Nicotiana otophora. Classification (NCBI taxonomy): domain Eukaryota; kingdom Viridiplantae; phylum Streptophyta; class Magnoliopsida; order Solanales; family Solanaceae; genus Nicotiana; species Nicotiana otophora. The sequence goes on from AWOL01S0110574.1 coordinate 29,646, forward strand.
CAAAATCAACAATAC
>AWOL01S0110579.1:2993-38885 GCA_000715115.1 Nicotiana otophora
TGTTTCCGATAGACCCTCGGCTCCCTCCCTCCAAGAACTCCCCACCTTGCTCTTGGGGTGACTCGAACTCACAACCTCTTGGTTGGAAGTGGAGGGTGCTTGCCACTAAAGCAACCCACTCTTGTCAAATATTTAAGTGCCCCCATGCAGGATCGAACTACAGACCTTCAATTTACAAGACTGACGTCTACCACTGAAAATATAATATATATATATATAAAACTTTATAAATTGAAATACACATACAAATTAATAAATAAAGGCTAAAGTACTAAATAAAAAGAATAAAAGGAAAAAAAAATCGTGTCTGCCCTAGTTGTGAGCAGACGCCTGGACGGGAACAAGAAGAAGAAAGAAGAAAGAAAAAAAGGAGAAGAAGAAAGGAGAAGGAGAAGGAGAAGAAGAAAGAAGAAAAATTAACCTGGAGGATTGGAGGAGGTCTCTGGCGACTTGAACCCTAGCAGCACTGAAGAGAGAAATGGTCTTCACTTTGTCTTAGGGGTCTGTTTTGTATAATAAAAAAACAGACCCAAACTTTTTCTTTTAAAAAAATTGACCCCTCTGAACAGAAGCGAGCGATTCTGTGCTTCTCGCTTCAAGGTCGCTTTGCGCTTTTTCGACTGAAGCGAGCGCTTCGTGTGGTCGAGTCGCCTCAGGCATGGAAAAGCGAGCAGCCATCGCTTCGCGTCGCTTCTCGCTTAAAACGATCGCTTTGTCGCTTTTTAAAACACTGCTTTGAAGGACATATGTAGCCTTATTTATAGGCATGAATTAGGATTTGGGTGGAGTAGCCATCAAGTAACCCTAATAAACTCCTAATATTTCAAAAGTCGTCTTGAATTTCAGATTTATCTTGATCTGCTAAAATTTCAGTGTCTACAAATGCCCCCTACTTCAAGGTTTGTCGAGGTGTAGGCTTGCTGAAACTTGAAGACGAAACTTGAAGTACCCGACCATCACAACAGATAATCTTGAAACTTGTAGTTTTTGATTTGCAGGAGGAAGAGATGAAGGGCAGAACTGGTCCCACTGGGCGTGCCAATTTGTTTGCAACAAATTATTTGTGATACAAAATAAATTGCAACCACAATATAAATATGAAGAAACATAATTTTATTGATAAAATAATGCGGGTACAATTCTGTTTGTTCCCTTGATTCTTCTCTCTAGATCGTTCTCCGTAATTCGAGGGCTTAACCAGCGTATTTCTCGAGCGTAGGAGGATGCGATCTTCCTTTGGATGTATTTGATCTCCATGAAAAGTAAGAACATCCGTTGATCACTTCGGCAACTTTGAGAAAGACAATATTTGATGTCTTTGATCTCTTTGTGAATATTCCATGTATTTTTATGGAATTTCGTGATCGTCTTTGAAGGACATATGTAGCCTTATTTATAGACATGAATTAGGGTTTGGGTGGAGTAACCACCAAGTAGCCCTAATAAACTCCTAATATTTCAAGAGTTGCCTTGAATTTCAGATTTATCTTGATCTGCTAAAATTTCAGTGTCAACACACCTCATTCACAATAATATCTAGGAATTGGTCCACTCATCTACTTGGGCATTCTTTCATCATATTACATCTAAAATGCAAATCACGTTAAGAATACCTTTGCAAATGAGCTTGTTATCATCTCTGAACATATAAAACATAATACAATATCCAAGAAAAGAAAAAGACTAGAACAGTCCCGGTTGAAACTTTCAAAATACTCAATTAACCAACTATGCCTCAATTCCAGACTGGTTGAGTTGGCTATATTAATCTTATATATCTGTTTCGTGCTGTTCATAAGCCCATTTCATTTTATATGTAACTCTTAAAAGCCAGGTTGACACTTTTAAAAGTGAATCAATCAACCAACTTCACCTCAATCCCAAACTATCTAAGTTGGCCATAGGAATCTTTTCTATCTGTTCTGCATTATTCCAGAGCCAATTTTATATTGTATGAAACCCTAAAAGTCTGGTACTTTAATTCACAACCAACCGTAACAATCACGCAATTTAAGGACCTTGAAGTAACACATCCGATGAACAAATCGGATCTAAAATTCAACAGGTCAATCAGTCATGCCTACATAAATCATCAATATCAATTCCGCTTTATTCAGTCCAATTTCATTAGTACCCTAAGTATTTCTCCAAAATAAAAAATAAAAATAATTCAAAGGAGAAGAAAATACCCTGAGATACTTGAGCTTAATGTTTCCATAAGCAAGTCCAAACGTGAATGCCGATGCACGCGCCACCTGCCGCAAATCAAAACCACCGACAACCAAAATATTTCAAAATTTTAAAAAAAAATTAACAAACGAGAAGTTTATTCAGATTTGCAGTTAACATTTAGATGATTTACCAGGGCAAGAGTGCTAGTTCCGGAGTAAGGTGCTGGAAGAGGCGCCATTGTTGATACTGCAAAATGGGGAAAAAATGGAATTCTGAGAAAAGAAGCTTTTAGATCTCTTTTTAAAAGCCCTAGAACTTGCAAACCCTGAGCTTGCGAATATGGGTTTAAAATGATTTAATAAGGTAATAATATATACAATTAACTACGGTTAAAAACTTGAAGTTCATGTGCAAAACGAAATTATAAGATTTGATCATTGGCATGCAGTAGTCCTTTCATTCTTTTGAAATGGAATTTGTATCACGAACAAATAATTTTATAATGTGTTTAGTGGTACGGATAATTTAGCTATCAAGAGGGTGCTAAATAAACATTTTAATATAGCGAAATAACAAATAGAAAAGATTCTTATTGAATTATCCTTAATCGTCAAGAATAGTTGATCAATGTTGATAATTATAAATAAAAAGAAGATTTCAATGTAATATCAGTGCGAGAGATTGATTTGGAATGGGGTCGAGACAATCATAGAGAAGGAGAATTTATATCTATATCTATGGGCCGTTTGGACATAAAATTTGGTTGAAGATTTTTTCAAAAAGATTTTAATTTTTTTTTGAAATCATCGTTTGTTCATAAAATTTTCAATTTTTACTTAAAAATACATTTTGAAAATTTTCAAAAATTTAAAAAACTGCAAAAAATTATTTTTCAAAATTTTCACTCAAATCACTCACAAAACTTCAAAAATAACCCAAACTGAAATTTATGTCCAAACACAACTCTAAATTTCAAATATCATTTTCACTTGAAAATATTTTTCACCATTTTTTCGAATTTTACAACTCTTATGTCCAAACGCCTACTATATCTATCTATACTATATTAAAAACACGAAGGCCCTTAGCGAAATATCGTTCGTCTTTTTTACCCTTTATAAATAGATTTTACAGTGGATAAAATAATTTTTTAATTATTTTTTAATATTTAAGACTTCAAAATCAATTAAAATTATAGTTATTAAAATTTTTCCTTATTTGATTATATATGAAGTTCAAATATTAGGACTATAAAATAGATAATATATAAATAAACAAATAAAATGATACAGAAAAAATATTCACTATTATTATTGTTGTTGTTCCACTTCTTTTTCACTACAAGTATAATTAAAATACCACTATACTCTAATTTCGAAGCTCAAGAAAAAAACAAGAACAAAATAGTAGAATATGGAATTGTGCCACTCCTTAAACTTTTGTATTTAAAATAGCCGGAGCCGGAATTGAATGTTAGTATTCCCTAATTATATACTTCTAGCACTTGAATTTATGTAACTTATGAATAGAAGTTCCTTTGAATTACTCCTAGGGACTAATTTCAAAAATAAAAATTATCCCCACTCGAAATTAACATCAGAAATTCATAACATGTGTTATTTATACATGCACGTTATTATCGAACTATAATTGCCAAATATGTTCATTTCAATTAAAATTCTCTCGTGGTTTGTTTTTGTTGGATTACTGTTATCTCTTTATTTCTTTACTTTTGATTGTTGAATGTTTTTTAAGTTTACGGCTATTTGGCATTGCTTTGTAGTTCATACGTCTTTAAAAGTCACTAAAATTTTAAAGTTTAAAACTATGATGCTTTCATGTTCATGAAAATCAACAATGTCAAATTACTTGACAACCATGGCATATTTCTACGAGAACTATGCCTACATATTGAGTATGAGTTTTAATAATTGACATCATTTAAGAATTAGAAACTTTTTATTTGATTTTCATTTAATAACTCAAATATATATTTATACTCAATATAACTACTGATGTTATAGAAATAACCTAACAAAAAAAAACTGTTATAAATGAGATGAATGCATGTGAGTGAGAGGAATGCATTTGACTGTCCATCTAACGTACTTTGTATTCATGTACTCAATTAAGAAGTACATTAACTTATAACCTTTGAATATATTTGTACATTTATAAATAGGGAACTTTTGACCCTATGAATAACACACCAAGAAAAGAAATAACAAAATCATTCTCTCTTATATATATATTTTGTCTCCATTAGTATATTGTTCTATTGTGCTCTCATTTTTTAACACGTTATCAGCACGGGGTTCTAACCAACTGAGGTTATCTTCTTTATCCGAGTTTTATCTTCTTCCTAAAAGAGGTACTCAGTATCTTTTCCTATTCAGGTATACATTCCTATGTTTATAACGTTTCTATTAGGATTTTCTTTAACCTGCAATTTAATTACCATATGCATAACTTGTTTTGAATATGATAATAATAATTGCATTGGTATGAAAACAATAAGTTTCGGTTAAATTGTTATTTCATTATATAAACTACGAAGAAGTTTAATCCTACACATAAATAAATAAGTATTAAAATTAAATTATAATAATTAGACTAATTAAGCCCACATCTAAATATTATAACAGAATATGCATTTAGAAGGAATTCTTGTAAAATTTTCAAAAGGTTTAAATGTGTCTTCAATAAATTTATCACCTAAGTGTACAAACTAATTAATGACTTTAAAATTAACGCCTGAACTATTAGATGAATCGTATTGAATGTTGAAACTTGTCAGAATTGATATCATTTAGTTTTATGCCTATTTAGCTTATTGAAACGTGTTCTAAGTAGAACAAAATTATACTAGTACATATTAATTCAATTTATTTATTCTATGGAAATATACTTACATGTCTAAAGTTTTTGTGGGTAATATTAAATACTAATTTATCATCGCATTGCACATAATTATTTGTTTGATAATTATATATATAGAATATTAATACACTATTATATACTGCACTGAATTGATAATAATTCTTGTCATTCTAATTCACTTATTTCTATGATAGTTTTTACTGTGTCGAATTTGTCAAAGCTTGAATTTATGGCACTTGACATCTCTGGGAATAACTATTTACTATGGGTACTTGATGCTGAAATTCACCTTGATGCTAAAGGTCTTGGTGACACTATTAAAGAAGGAAATGAAGTATCAAGTCAAGATAAGGCGAAATCCATAATTTTTCTTTGCCATCATCTCGATAAAGGGTTAAAAAGTAAATATTTAACCTTGAAAGATCCATTTCAATTATGGACTAGTTTGAAGGAACGATATGACCACCTAAAGGCCACGGTATTGCCAAGAGCTCGTCGTGAGTGGAGCACTTACGGCTACAAGATTAAAAGACCATAAGTGAATATAATTCTGTTGTATATAGAATAATTTCCCAACTAAAATTATGTGGGGAACCTATGAATGATAAGGACATGCTGGAAAAGACTCTTTCCACTTTTCATGCCTCAAATATGGTATTACAGCAGCAATACCGTGAAAAACGCTTTAAGAAATATTCTGAGTTAATTTCATGCCTTTTGGTGATTGAACAACATAATGCCCTTTTAATGAAAAATCATGAAACCCGCCCCACTAGATCAACTCCATTTCCAGAAGCGAATTTGGGAACGATAGTTCTAAAGTCTGAAAAAAGACAAAATAATATCGTGGCCGTATAAATATACGTGGGCGTGGCAAGGGGCAAAATAATAATCGCCATGGTGGTGGTCGTTATAAACAAGAGAACAATAAGGGTTTTCAAAATAATCCTTCAAAGGGCAAAGGTAATGTTTGCCACCGATGTGGTATAAAAAATTATTGGACACGAATTTATCGTACACTTGAACATTTTGTCAAACTTTATCAAGCATCCATAAAAGGGAAACAAAATAAAGTTTGAGACTCACTTGAATTTTTAAAATGATGTTGAGGCGGGCCCTATGAATAATCATGATAAAGTTGAAGCAAACATTGCCTATAAAGATGATATTTTTGAAGGCCTTGCAGATATTACTCATTTAAAAGTTGGAGACTTCTTTGAGCATCATAGCTGAAGACTTATTATTGGAAAAAAATTATAAGAATAAATATATTTCTTTTTATGAAGTTCATATTTTGAATAAAACTTTTTATGTTGTCAGTATTTAATTTTATAAATGTAGTTTCTTTTGTTCTTAAATTTTTCAATATTACTTATGATGTATTTATTTTTTCTTCTTAAAGAATATGAAAACTTCTCAGTCTTAAGTTGGCCGTATGAATAATAAAAAAGAAATATGTCTTCTGGATAGTGCTACGACGCACACCATATTAAAAGATAAAAGATATTTTTCTTATTTAATTATGAAAGAAGCCAATATCATAACAATGAATGAAAGGTCGAATACCTTTATATTACTACAATAAAAGCGAAAAAGAAGTATATGCTTGAAAAGCTTCCCGTATTTTCCTCCGGATTATACTACACTAACATTAGTGTAGTTGAATCACATGCCACAGTAAACAAGGAGTTTACTAATAATTTTATTATTTGGCATGACCGGTTGGGCCATCCCGGTTATAATATGATGCGAAAAATAATTGAGAATTCACATGGTCATTCATTGAAGAACCAAAAGATTCTTTAAACTAAAGATTTCTCTTGTGCTGCATGTTCTCAAGGAAAACTGATTATTAGACCATCAATAATTAAAGTTGGAGTTGAATCTCCTGCATTTTTGGAACGTATAAAGGGTGATATATGTGGGTCCATACATCCTCCATGTGGACCATTCAGATATTATATGATTTTAATAGATGCATCTACAAGATGGCCACATGTGTGCTTGTTATCAACTCGCAATTTGGCCTTTGCGAGGTTACTAGCTCAATTAATAAGATTAAGAGCACATTTTCCAGATTATGAAATTAAGACACTTCGTCTTGATAATGCTGGTGAATTTACGTCCCAGGCCTTTAATGATTATTGCATATCAATGTGGATAACAATTGAGCATCTAGTTTCTCATGTTCATACTCAAAATGGTCTAGCGGAATCACTGATCAAACGCCTCCAATTAATTTCTAGACCAATGCTTATGAGAACAAAACTTCCATTTCGGCATGGGGCCATGCTATTTTGCATGCAGCAGCTCTTGTGCGGATCAGACCCACAAGTTATCATAAAGTCTCCCCAATACAATTGGCTTTTGGTCAGGAGACAAATCTTTTCCATTTTAGAATATTTGGATGTGCAGTATATGTTCTAATTGCTCCACTACAACGCACAAAGATGGGACTCCAAAGAATATTGGGGATATATGTTAGGTATGAATCTCCTTCTATTATAAAATATTTGGAACCTATAACTTGAGATTTATTTACGGCAAGATTTGCTGATTGTCATTTTAATGAATCAGTATACCCAATAGTAGGGGGAGAAAATAAGCAACTGCAAAAGGAGATAGATTGGAATGCATTATACTATCTTATTTAGATCCTCGAATAAATCAATGTAAACACGAGGTTCAAAAGATAATTTATTTACAAATATTGTAAATCAACTACCTGATGCATTCACTAACCTACCAAAGGTGACTAAGTCACATATTCCCGCTGCTAATGTTCTTATTCGGATTGATGTACCGGTTGGACAATCTATAAATGCAAATGAGTCTAAGCCACGCTTGAAACGTGGTAGACCAATTGGTTCCAAAGATAAAAATCCTCGAAAGCAAAAGGGAGCAAATGATCTAGGAGATCATAATATGGAGGTAATTGCTCAAAAAGAGCCTTGTGACATAACAAATGATAAGACCTCAGAGGAGGTCCAGGTACCTGAAAATAATAAGAATGAAGAGATCTCAATAAGTTATGTCTCTACGTAAAAAGGTGGAACCAAAATAATATTATTGTCGAAATTTTTTTTGCTTATAATGTTGTTGTTGAAATAATGCAACAAGATGAGGATCTTGAACCAAGATCTGTCGATGAATGTAGACAGAGAAATGATTGGCAAAAATGGAAAGACGCTATCCAGGAAGAATTAGCGTCACTTGAAAAACGTGAAGTATTCAGACGTATAGCCCGAATACCTGAAGGAATAAAGCCAGTGGGATACAAATGGATTTTTGTGCGAAAACGAAGTGATAAAAATAAAGTCGTTAGATATAAAGCACGACTTGTGGCACAAGGATTTTCGTAAAGACCTGTCATTGATTATATGGAGACATATTCTCCTGTGGTGGATGCAATCACTTTCAGGTATCTTATAAATTTGGCAGTCCATGAAAAACTTGATATGCATCTAATGGATGTTGTCACAACCTATTTGTATGGTACATTAGACAACGAAATTTATATGAAAATCTCTGAAGGGCTTAAAGTTTCTAAAACTAATAAAAGTTTTCGGGAAACTTGTTCAATAAAGCTTCAAAAATCCTTATATGGATTGAAACAATCAGGGCGAATGTGGTATAATTGCCTGAGTGAGTATTTGCTGAAAGAAGGGTATAAGAATGATCCAATTTGTCCTTGTATATTTATAAGAAGGTCTGGATCTGAATTTGTTATAATCACTGTGTATGTTGATGATCTAAATATCATTGGAACTCCTGGGGAACTTCTAAAAGCAGTAGACTGTTTAAAGAAAGAGTTTGAAATGAAAGATCTTGGAAAGACAAAATTTTGTCTTGGTCTACAAATTGAGCATATGAAAGATGGAATTTTTGTCCATCAATCAACTTATAACGAAAAGATCCTAAAGTGTTTTTATATGGATAAAGTACATCCATTGAGTACCCCGATGGTTGTGAGATCACTTGATATAAATAAAGATCCATTTCAACCTCATGGAAATGATGGAGAGCTTCTTGGTGATGAAACTCCAAATCTTAGTGCAATTGGGGCACTAATGTATCTTGTAAATAATACTCGACCAGATATAACTTTTGCAGTAAGTTTATTAGCAAGATTTAGTTCCTTTCCAACAACAAGACACTGGAATAGTGTTAAGCATATTTTTAGATACCTCCGAGGGACTATTGATATGGGATTATTTTATTCTTATGAATCTGATTCACAGTTGATTGGTTGTGCAGATGCAGGTTATTTGTCTGATCCAATGTCTCCTTTTCTTGCACGAGGCTAGGCACTGCCTCCTCAATTGCCTAAGGCTAAGCATTGCCTTGTCCTCACATAAGAACAAATGCTATCTTCATTACACTATTTAAGACCCAGCACTATCCCATATTCGCCTGGGGTTAAGCAGTCCCTTAATCTTACACAAGACTAAGCTTTATCTTGTTTCGCATATGACCAAGCATCATATTTTTGTATTTCATGGGTTGAAACACCACCATTTTTGTAAATCACAAATCATGGACCACAATTTCTAAATCTTACATGTTTGGCACCTCGTGCCCACAATAACAATTACCTTCACTTGGCAAGGCCCACATGCTACCATGTACACTGCAACTATAACAAATATCAATTAAAATTATCGAGAGTTATATTTAAATGCCATAAAGCATTATAACAATCTTGAATAAAGTAAGGCGTCAAATAAAATAATGAGTTTATTTTAGAAATCTAGTTTTTTCTGATGAAGGAAGAGTAATTTTCATGGGTGGTCATTCAACTTTGTGTTCATTATGCAAAAGTCATTTTTCTTTTTTTTGTTACATAAAAATTATTTAACTTTGTGTTCACTACTCAAAAGTTATTTTTTTTTCTTTCGTTACACAAATATCATTTTACTTTACTCTATTTATCACAAAAGTCACAACAACCAGATTTTATAATACTTTTACTTGAAAAGTCTAGCTTGTTCTCTTCATAGGACTGCTTCTCAGCTAAATCTACATTATCCTCACCGTTTCCGTCCATAAGTTCTTTGGTTGAGGATTGTCCAACCTTTTCTAACGTCTCGGTGATATTTCTTTCCTTCCTCAGTTGTCGTAGTTGTTTTTCAATTTCTGGCTCGTATGGTAGCACTTCTTTCGCACAGGCTCGATCATGGCATCGAGCCTGTGTCTTCGATTGTGACCCTCGATCTTGGGTCTTGATCCTGGCTCTCGAGCCTTGCCTTCGATCATGGCCCTCGAGTTGGACCTTCGATCGTGGCTTCGATACTGAGCCTCGTCCCTGGCTTCGACTCAGGCCGTAGACCCTGGGCTCCCACAGAGGTCATATTGTTGTGAATTATTGTGTTAAATTGAAAAATTCATACTCAGTCATATTCATTTCATTGCATATCATAACTCAGTTTTATGACTCTATTTTGATGCATATAAATATTTTAGGCCGAATGCCCTGTTTTACTGAAATACCCGAGTGGCTTGAGAGGTTTATGACTGAGTGAGGCCGAGGGCCTGATTTATATTGCATATTTATGGGATCGAGGTCCTTCTCCTTTTCTTGTCTTTGGTCAGTTTCGGGACCTCCTCTTCCCCGGGGGGAGGCGATCTCATAACGACATTATCTCCAAGACCTGTATGAGAAGAAACCAAGTTAAAAAGAAGTATTTCACAGGAAAGCATCAAACACGGACAGGGGAACTTACCATGATTTTTGGCCTCCCATCGACCCTTGGCCAAATCGCGCCACGAGCGCTAGGCATACGAAGAGGCTGAAACCAGTTGTCGAACCCAACCTGCAAGGTCTGGGACTGTACTAGGAAACCAGGGGGAAGATGCACCATAAAGAAGAATATAGATGAGAAAAGGTAAAGGAAACATAACAAGTAATCAAACTGTCCTCCCCTTTTTTCTTTTTGTTTTTTATCTTATTTTCTTTTATATATTGTTTTCATTTTTTTTTTACTTTCTTTTATTTTTTCCAATATTGTTATTATTTTTTTCACTTTGTTTTTTCTTTCTCTTACAATTTAAGATTCTTCATTTTTTTAAAATTAGTTTTTTTTAATTCTTTATAGTAATAACCTCTCATTCTTTTTCACTTTATTTTTTTCTTCATTTTTAATAAATTTTTGCGTTATTTTTTAATTGTTTTTAATTTTGTTCTTTTTAGTAAAATCTCTTCGTCCAAAATATTTGTTAATCACACACCTCAACTCGAACCGCCCACGTCGCCGCGATTCGAACAGTTCACCGGATCATTCAATCGGTAGGAGCGACGAGCGGTGTGTACAAAGGGCAGGGACGCAGTTAATGCGAGCTGATGACTCGCCGGAAAAGTGCTGAAATTATGCACTGCCTGTGCTGGTGAGAATAGTCTCATAATAAGAACGGGTTTTGTATGAAAGATACTTTATGACCGAATAGTCTCGGCTCGATCGATAGGATTTACTGTAAGGGCCAAACGGTCGAATGAACCATGTCCGCATAGACTACTCGAGCCCTAACATAAAGCTTGTATACATGTGTAAACATATATATTACACACAGAAATAAAAAGAAGTCTCTACCTTGCGGGTAAATGGCACGGCATCAGACGTGGCCATGGCACGACGTCGGACGCTGCAGGACAAGGCACGGCGTGGTTGGACGCGACCATGGCACGACGTCGGACATGGCAGGACGTGTCCATAGCACGATGTCGGACGTGGCAGGACATGGTCACGGCACGACGCAGGACATGGAAGGGAGTGGTCAGTGCGAAGGCGTTGGCGCAGATGCGGACTAGGGCTGGTGTGAGGCGACCGCAGGTGCGAAGGGGAATGCGCATCTGCGAAGCCCGCAGATGTGAGAATAGCGCCGCAGATACGAGATTTTAGAGGGACGGCAACAAGTACCCGTTGTCGCGTATCGATGATTTGTTCGACCAGTTGCAGAGCGCTAGGGTGTTCTCTAAAATCGACTTGAGGTCATGGTACCATCAGTTGAAGATTCGAGGCTATCGAGAATTGTAGCGTCCTCTAGGGAACGTTGAGGAGTAGGAAGAGGAGCTTGAGGTCAGTAGGGGCGTGGATACAACGAATCGTACCTCAAATCAAACTTAATGAACTCTTGAACTTTCAACTTCCAAAACTCGTGCCTAAACGTATCAAATGAACTCGGAATGTACCCAAATTTTGCACACAAGTCCCAAATGACATCCACTCCATCATGAGGCCTATCTAATTCGAGAGACCCCAAAGCTTGGGGTTCCTGAATCACCCCTGCGGAAAAGGCAGGGAAGGTGGGAGAGCCTTCGATTACTACTGCCCCAAATGAGTTATCTGGGGCATTCTGATTCCGAGGTCGTTTACTCAAAACATGATACAACTTGCAGGAAATCATCAAGGAACGATACAACCTTTTGGAGTTCCTGAAGCTTCTCCTTTAATTGCTTCAACTCAGCCGGTGCCATATGGTACGGTGGAATAGAAATAGGCTGAGTGTCCGGTACCAAATTGATACCGAAGTCAATATCCCTGTCGGGCGGCAAAGCCACAGTACTGATATACAAAATTTATAGGACTCGTCTACAAGCCTCTAGAGATAATTGAACTGTATCATAGTCTAGACAGGGCCTCGATCTACCCATCAAACCCATATATATAAAATGGACTCCAAGGTCTAGACCTGGTAACTCCGAGGAAGTGGAGCTTACCAACCAAGCTGATGTTTGACTCTATCTACTGGGAAGGTCTATCCAGTGTCAATGTTGGCCCCTTGTTACTACTTCTCCATGGTTAGGCAAGATACTTACTGGGTACGCGTTGATTTACGTACTCATGCTATACTTCTGCACTAAATGTGTAGGACTTGAAGGGTTCATTCGATGGTCATCAACACCTCGGTAAGCTTGGCATAGCCAGCATCACGGTCTTGGCGTGAAAATCAAGAATAGCATAATGAGGCAACAACCAGTCCATGCCCAAGATAATATCAAAATCTACCATACTGAGTAGTAATAAATCGACTCTGGTCTCAAAACCACTAAGAGCAACCAAACAGGCTTGGCTGGAGATCATCGCAGATACGGAGGAAGAGGCATACCTGCGTGTGCGTAGAAGCGAAATCCTTGGGCGCAGGGGCGGTCCTATGCATAGATGCACGTTCAGTGGTCGCACCTACGATTGCGCAGGAGCGGTTGTTTTCCGCAGGTGCGAAGAGTCATTTTTCCAGCTTTTTCCGCAAAAGCGGGCTTCACATCGCAAAAGCGGGCTTCACATAATCCGGGGAGAGCACAACTAAAATCCATTTAGAACTATAATCCCTAGAAGAGCCCCTTTAATGATTTTCCGTAAGGAAAAAACAAGCAACACAAAACAACAGCTGAAGTTAGAAAAGTACAATTCATATAGGAAAAATCTAAAGGAATTGATGTAAAATAGTCTATTTGACAAGAGAATGCGCAGAAATTAAGGATAAAAAACTATCAAAAAGCATCTCCATTGAACAAATTGACCCAGAAGGGTGCCCCATTCAAAATAGTATTTAGACAAAACGACATCCCTCACTTAAAGGCCAAGAAGTGCAAGATGCGATACCTATTGCTTGGTTTCTTTGTTTTTACGCCCCAGGAACATGACAGAAAAATTGATGCAAAATTGGGGGCGCAATTCATGTTGGTGTAAATGATGAGTTTGGATGATTAAATCATCATAAAAATAATTTGAAGAATAATTATTAGATACTTATACAATAAAAAATGCAGAAAAAAATTAATTTAAAGCCTTTAAAAATTATAAAAAATTATGAAAAATGCTTGTTTATGTTCTTCGAAATGTTTTTTATGCTCCATTCGTTACCGATTTCCTTTCATGTAGGTGTAACCAAGGATGCCGTTTTGAGGCCTTCGAGTGGTAAAGAAGGAACCAAGTCCCCGGTCCCGGAATCGGGGAAAGATAAGAAGCAAAAAGCTGTCTCTCGGTCAGAGGACCCAGAGCCCAAAACTCGAAGGGTGAAGAGGAAGGCAATCTCTCTTTTGATGGATTTGTTTTAAGAAGAGGAGAATGTAATGACTCGATAGGCCATTTCGTGTAATTGCGCTCGGTTTCCCCTTTTATTGCTTCACACGTGTGTGTTTATGATTCACATTGCGACGCTACTTGCACGAGGCCTCGCCGTTCCGTTGCCAAAAGCCATCAGCTGCCACGAGCGATGTCGCCTCCCGATTTTGCCCCCAACAACCGATGGCATTCGGAACGTACTAAGCTTAGCCCCATGCGCACGGCACCTTGCGGCGCTACTTGCACGACGCTCCGCTGTTCCGTTGCCAAAAGCCATCAGCTGCCACGAGCGATGTCGCCTCCCGATTTTGCCCCCAACAACCGATGGCATTCGGAACGTACTAAGCTTAGCCCCATGCGCACGGCACCTTGCGGCGCTACTTGCACGACGCTCCGCTGTTCCGTTGCCAAAAGCCATCAGCTGCCACGAGCGATGTCGCCTCCCGATTTTGCCCCCAACAACCGATGGCATTCGGAACGTACTAAGCTTAGCCCCATGCGCACGGCACCTTGCGGCGCTACTTGCACGACGCTCCGCTGTTCCGTTGCCAAAAGCCATCAGCTGCCACGAGCGATGTCGCCTCCCGATTTTGCCCCCAACAACCGATGGCATTCGGAACGTACTAAGCTTAGCCCCATGCGCACGGCACCTTGCGGCGCTACTTGCACGACGCTCCGCTGTTCCGTTGCCAAAATTCTTTAACGAGTAGCTCCTTAAGTTGTTCTTTAAATTATTTTAGCTCTGTTGGTGCCATACGATACAGTGGAATAGAGATTGGCTGAGTGCCGACAAAAGGTCAATACTAAAATCAATATCCCTGTCAGGTGACATGCCCGACAGGTCTGCAAGAAATATATCTGGAAAGTCACTCACTACCAAAACTGACTCAACAGAAAGAACAACAACACAAACATCCCTCACAAAGGCTAAATATGCGAGACATCCCAAAAAGATGATATTTTTCGAATTTTAAGAGTCAAACTTCTTAATTTTGACCATTAATTCGGAATAAAATCTTAATGTGATCTAACCAAAAAAAAAAGCTCACTTCGTAAGGGAATGTTACGTGTCAGGAAATAATCCGACAATTGGGGAAATCAATAACCCTAGATTCTTTTACCCTTGAATTCAACTTCATTCTTGCTTATTGATAGTTTTTATTGTCATTTTTCCTTAGTTAAATAATTTTTGTTAATTATCAAATAAATTCTTGAGCTCTGAAAATTGTTTGTGCTTATCATTAGCGATACTAAGAGTTATAGCAAATAGGTTACCTTATCATATGAGCAGACTGATAATATACCTGTAACAACATCAGGTGAACGTTCTTACTTCGAGTTCGAGCAAACATTCACTCGATTATAAAAGCCTACGGGCCACATTACTTCGAGTTCGAGCAAACACTCACTCGATTATAAAGCCTAAGGGCTATATTACTTTGAGTTTGAGTACACTCACTCAACTATTAAGCCTAAGGGCTACCTTAATTCGAGTTCGAGCAAACACTCACTCATTAAGCCTAAGGGCTACTCTTACTTCGAGTTCGAGCTGATGAAGCTTCTACAAAGAATTTTACTGGATATCCGGTAAGAGGTCGAATATGTAAATATGGCTAGTGACTCAAAGCATTCATAAAATGGTTAACATGAAGATTTCGGGGAATTTGGCGGGTTATGTTATTGGACTTGTTGGTATGTTTGGACGGGGTCCCGAGGGGCTCGGGCGTGTTTCAGATTGATTTCAGATCATTTTTTCTTCATTTTGATATTGCTGTGTTTTGCTATTTTCTGGTGTCTCAGTCCTTCATCATGTTCGCGTGGCAAGTGTCACGAACGCGTAGTGTATTTGAATGGCAGTAGCATTTCTTCATCGTTCGAAAATGCGACAACTGCCAAAGATATGCGCCCATGATTCATCAACCCGGGGAACTTCTCCACTCGGTCTTATCTTCATGGCCCTTCATGAAATGGGGAATGGACATCGTCGGACCCCTCCCATCGGCCCTAGGTAATGCTTAGCTTATTTTGTTTATGACTGATTATTTTTCTAAATGGGTTGAAGCACAGACTTTCGAGAAAGTCAAAGAAAAGAAAGTGTTCAGTGGAGGAGAGGCCATTGGATTTGGACATGCAGTCCTTGGCTAATAGACTTGTGAGATTGGATATTTCATAGCCCAGTCGAGTTCTTACATACATCGTGGCTCAGTCTTCATTGTTTTAGCGGACCAAGGCTCGTTAGTAAGATGATCCACACTATCTAGTTCTTAGTGAGATGGTACTACAGGGTGGTGCCAAAGCGGGCCCGGGGTTTTGACAAAGCGGGCTCGGGGTCGATTTTTGACTTTTTGGAGGAAAATTTGGTAAATCTATAATTATTCATTAAAGTTATTTCTTTTAGCAATGTTTGATATTATTGAGTCATTTTTGAATAGATACAAGTGGTTTGGAGGTAAATTCAAAAGGAAAAGTTGTGATTGAGAATTAAGTAGCCTTATAGGTTCATAAGTGTTGTGTCTAACCGTGACTTGAGAAAATTAGAAGGAGTACGGTAAGCAAGTTCCTTTTTGGGGCATATTGTATCGGCAGAAGGCATAAAAGTGGATCCTAAGAAGATTGAGACAGTTCAGAATTGGCCTAGTCCTACTTCAGCTACAGAGATCCGGAGTTTCCTGGGTTTGGCAGGTTATTATCGCCAGTTTGTGGAGGGGTTTTCATCTATAACATCTTCATTGACCAAATTGACCCATAATAGTGCCCCATTCAAAATAGTATGGTTGAGTATGATTTCACATGGTGTTGGAATATGGTGATTTTGGTATGGGTGAACTCGATATCGAATGAGTGTTCGTAATCTATGACTTTTATCCGATTCCGAGACGTGGGCACGGGTCGATATTCTGGGCCGAATTTTCGATTCTTTGCTAAAGTCGTAGTTTCATTATTTAAATTATTTTCTTATAGTTGTATTCATGATATGTAATTATTATGGAATCCGATTCTGGAAATTAAAATAGCTCTGTTATGTCATTTATGACTTGTGTGCCAAATTTGAAGTCATTCAGGATTCATTTAATATGGTTTGGCATGAGATTTGCAAATTGAAAAGTTTAAAACTCAAAAATTCGAATCAAGGTATGAATTGTAATTTTAGCATTATTTGATGTGATATGAGACCCCGAGTAAGTCCGTATTATGTTACGGGACTTATTCGTATATTCAGATGGGGTCCCGAATACCCTGAGTGTGATTCAGATCAAAATCAGATCAAATTGTGAACTTAAGCAAATTCTGGAAATTTGTTGCCTCTGATGTAATCTCACCTGCGAGGGTCTTGGTCGTAGGTGCGGTGGAACTTCGCAGATGCGGGACTAGGCTGGCTTGGGGTCTTCACATGTGCAACAATATTGCGCAAAAGCGGATGTCGCAGGTGCGACAGGAAATATTTGAAGTGATTTTCCTGATCTACCTAGGGACGATACTATACTTCAATAACTGTATTTCATAGCATCCCAATGTGATTCATCTTATGGGGGTATTCTAATCCCGTGAAATTCATGAAATCCCTTTTCTTTAGATCATTACTCAATCAAATGCCTACACGTCATCCTCTTATCTATCACAATTACACCCTTATTTTACTACCATGGCAGAATTCCATATCTTCTAACTACTGCTAGTCTTAGACTCATTTGCATTCATTAAGGCTATACTGAGCTTTCTAATAGGTTTATATGATGATTTTGGACTAGAGTGTGTGTTTAGATCGAGTTTCGGCTGATTCGGAAGCATACTCCAATGGTTCGTGCCTGGCGGGGCTTGTCTTGGATTTGCAATATTGGCATTGGCAACAACACATGGCTGCACGTTGCGCCGAATAGGGTCGAGCCAGAAATTACTCGTCGCACCGAGCTAGTACCGGAGAGGCCGAATGGTAACGAATCAAGGACTGATCCTGCGATAATTAAAATGCTCGAGGAGCTCACAAAAGAATTAAATTAGGGGAGAAGAGAATCGAAGCCAACAATAAAAAAGTGGAGACATACAACTCTCGAGTTAATCAGAATGTGATGGCCTCCCCTTCCCTTTACCGCTTATGCGAAGAAATCTTGCATCTGCTAGTGCCGCGCCTGCGAGCTTCTGTCGCATCTGCGAATGTTGCACCTACGACTGGCCAAGCGCAGGTGCGATTCTGACAGTATCTGGGAGCTTCAGTTTTGGCTCCCAACTTCCAACTTGATTTTGAGTTGAGGTGTGATTCATCGTTTCGATGTTCTTATGTGTGCTTTGAGGCCTCGAGTAGGCACATCGTATGTTATGAGACTTGTTGGTATGTTAGGACGGGGTCCCGAGGGGCTCGAGCGTGTTTTGGATTGATTTCGGATCCTTTTTCCTTCATGTTTTCACTGTTATTATTTTTTCACTTGATTTACTCGCAGAGTGAAGCAGTAAGTTTGGCCAATTTGAGGTCAGTTTTGTGGTCGATTATGCGACCACATAATCGATATGCGGACTGCATAATCGATATGCGGACCGCATAATCAATATGCAGACCACATATCGGTCGTATAATTTCCTCTTGGGTTTCTACGGAGGGAGTTCTGCAGTGCATTATGCGACCGCAGAACAAGTATGTGGACTGCATACTGGTCGCATACCTGAGCCGAAAGTTGAACTCTAGTTGGAATTCCGAGTTTGAGAATAGTTGCGTATAGTGATTTAAGACTTGCACGCAAATTTTCGTGTTATTCCGAGCAGTTTAAGTATATTTTGGTGCAGGCTACAAACTCTACTGCTTCGCATTCGCTGTTGGAGCTCCGCATTCGCGAAGCCCAAACTACTCCAGGCTCTCGCTCCCTCTTTCTTCTTCGCGTTTGCGACCCCTATGTCGCGTTCGGGAAGGCTTGCCTAGCTCCTGGCTCGCGTTCGTGTCCACTGCCTCGCATTCGCAAAGGCCAAAACCCAGTAGCCATAAAGCCCGATCTCAAACAGGCTATCTATTTACTTGTGAGGGTACAACTATTTCATGGCGTTCAACAAAACAAACTTTAGTTGCTACATCTTCCAATCATGCAGAGATAATAGTTATTCATGAAACTAGTCGAGAATGTGTATAGTTGAGATCAGTAGCTCAACATATTCAACAATTATGTGGTCTTTCTTTAAAAATGAAGATTCCAATGATATTGTATGAAGACAATGTTGCTTGCATAGCTCAACTTAAAGGGGATATATCAAAGGAGACAGAACAAAGCACATTTCACCAAAGTTCTTTTTCACACACGATTTTCAACAAAATGGTGAGATAGATGTTCAACAACACCGTTCAAGTGACAATCTAGTAGATTTATTCACTAAGGCATTGCCAACATCAACATTTGAGAAGCTGAGACATAAGATTGGAATGCGTCATCTCCGAGATATCAAATAAAGCTTTCATTAGGGGGAGTATAATATGCGTTGTACTCTTTTTCCCTTAACCAAGGTTTTGTCCCAATTGGGTTTTCCTAGTAAGGTTTTTAATGAGGCAGCACTCAATGCGTATTACAAGATATGTGTATTCTTTTTCCTTCACTAGGCTTTTTCCCACTGGGTTTTCCTAGTAAGGTTTTAACGAGGCACGTTATCTTTTAAATGGACATCCAAGGGGGAGTGTTATAAATGAGATGAATGCATGTGGGTGAGAGGAATGCATTTGTCTATCCATTTAACGTACTTTGTATTCATGTACTCAATTAAGAAGTACATTAACTTATAACCTTTGAATGTATTTGTATCTTTATAAATAGGGAACTTTTGACTCTATGAATAACACACCAAGAAAAGAAATAACAAAATTATTCTCCCTCATATATATTTTGTCTCAATTAGTATATTGTTCTATTGTGCTCTCATTTCATAACAAAATTAAGGCACCTAACAACATAAAACTTTATTGAGTAATTTTTACGAAGTTAATTGCCACAGAGTTAAAGTTGGTCGACGTAATTGTGATGGATTGTGAATTAAAGATCAATATTGTTTACCCGTAAAATAATACAGTTGAATTTATACGTGGTTTCTAGACAAGTGAACTAATTTGATTCTGAAGTAATGCAATAATTGAAAAAATATACAATACTTAGCCTTGAAATGTAGATGAAACAACATAGACGGCAGTTTCAGGAATAGGGTTTCCGGACACAAGATCAAAGAGCAAGAAAGTAAGATTGTATTAAGCTTTGTATAGAATGTAATATAAGTTTAGCCAGAAAAATCGTATTTCTTACAATGATAACTGAGCTCCTATTTATAGTTTTGTCTAGGGAAGGAGGTCCTAGGATCGTGTCCTCCTTTAATGTCAATTATGAGGGTCATTGATGAAGACGTAACGGTGAACATAAATGCCAAATGCTCTGTAATGAACCGTCGCTCTTAATGCTGTAGAATATTTCCTATTAAATGCTACCGGAAGCAGAGCATTTAACACACCTTTATGAACATTATCATTTCCGGTGACAAACGGGATGGCTGTGTTCGGTCTTCAGCCATCCCCGTCTTGGGTTACACATGTTCTCCCTTTAGACAACTACGTGTCATATCATATTTCACCCTATGCAGATAGTCCCCCTGCTTTCCGGTGACATAACATTGTGTTACCGGGAAGTTGATAGAAACGCCTTTTTGGCGGAATTACTATAACTCCATCTGAAGGTTTCTGACAGTTGATTAGACGTACGTCTCTCCACATTTAATGCCCCAAACACACGTCATCCCATGATTCAGCATAGCTTTTGCCGATTATCAAGGTAATCATGGCCATAGATTTAGCTGCCAAAATTTTACTTATACACAACATTCTTTTCCTTTGAGTTTCATAATTTCTCGAGCTTCTGATTTGCATATTTATTTTCCATCCTTTCTCTAATTCTCATCAAACACAAAACCTTTTCCTTCATCTTTTTCAATGTCTTCTTCCTCCAAGCGTGTTGGTTATACAAAGAACAAGAACAAAATCGAGGACTTTGTTCCTCCAACGGTGGGTTCCATCATCCCAAGAAGACTTACTACCATAAAGGATTTTGAAGAGAAATTCCCTACTGCTAACCCTCGTACATGGGCTGTTAGTAGGTACCCTTCTTTCATCCGTCCTTCTAGTATTTCTATTGTGAAGGAGGACTTCCACTGCCATGAGTTGGATATCATTTCTCCTGATCTATCGGAGCGAGTGACCTTTCCCAAGGAAGGTTTTACATATTTTTCACGTATCCCTTTACTTTGGGTGCGTTTTCTTTGAGCAGAGAGCTTGATTTCATGATTGCAGAGTTTTGCCGTCACTGCCAGGTGTGTTTGACATAGTTAAGTCCTTCAGTGTGGAGTTCAGCCTGCCTTCGACGTTTGTGTCAGGAAACTAGAGAGGAGCTATCCTTAGCTCATATGATGAATGTTTATTCTCCCAAAACCTTTCGCGGGGGAATGATAAACCTCTGCAAGTGTGGCCACCATGCTTTGCTGTCTAGCATAGATGATGACAATGACCGTGGGTAGATGGAACGGTTTGTTGCAGTCGCCACCAACGACAACATTCCAACAATGACTTCATCCTTTCCGGTCGCTTGGAACCACACTCATAAGCTCTTTGTTTAGTATTTATTTTTACTAGATATTTATTTTATGGTTGTATCAACTCTTCACCCTTCGCATGTTTCAGCAAATCAATGGATCCTACCGATGGTGGAAGGTTTGGACCGGTGGGTTCAGAAGATCTTGGACGTCATGACACCCGAAATTCGTTTGTGGAAAGAACTGGCCCTTAAATGCGGGTGGAAGGACAAAAATCATGGTAATTTTAATTTACCTTACTTCCATTTTTGTTTTGTATATGGAGAACTTAGTTGAACCCTTCTGACTTGTTCACGAAATTAGGTCTACCTGCGGGCTCTGTTGCTGTCCCCGAGGAGGACGTTTTGGCTGGTCCTGCTGATACAGCGAGATTGCTTCAGGAAACACTTACTCGAACAGGAATCTCCGAGCCTATTTCGGGCGCAAACACTCCTTTATGGAGTCCTCGGCCAGAGGATAAGCAACCAAAGAGAAGATGATCCTCCGCGGCCGGGGAAAAGAATAAGAGGGCAAAGACTAATGACCCCGAGTCATCTCCAGTGGCGATGACAACTGGTCCTCCTTCCGGGACGGTCATAGACACCGTAATAATTGATGATGATGAAAAAGCTAGTGATGAGGGAGATTCTCTACATAGAAGGCGATGACCCTTATCATCTCAACAGGATGCTCGACCTATTGAGATAGCTACACTAACTGAAGACGATGTCTCGGCACTTTGAGGAGAATCTTATTTGGTGGAAAATGCCAACTTTTGCTTTCAGGCCCCATTGTTATAATCGGTGTTGCTGGGCTGAGTACCGGGTCCTTGTCGTCTTTGGTTGGCAAGCATCTAACAGCCAACACTGCATTTGATGCAGTTGCTTCTCACTCTTCAACTCCATCAGCTTTATCTCTACCTTCACCAACACCAGCAACTACTACATCACTTCCATCTTCATCCACTCTTCCACCAACAGTTGCTACATCACCTCCATCGGCCGCACCTAACCATGAAAAATGTGTTCCTCTTCCACAGTCCCCAGTTCATGGGAATTTGGGGCAAAATTATGCTGCCCCTTCTGAAGATCCACAAAGGAGGAGAAACATTACTCTTTCGATCTCTACCGGATGCAACTTGCTATCCCGGTCGGTGAAGCTTGCTAATTATCTAAAGCCTTTGGCTTCAGAAAAAGACTGGGAAAAGATTCAGGCACTCTCGGGAGAGTGCTTGTTGAACAATGCCATGCATAATGCCGCAGTGGTATGTTCTTTTCTTTCTTCATTAATTCTTCTACTTTTGTATAAATGTATTCTAAGTTTTACTTCTTGTTTTGTAGGCCAACTTTCTTGCTTCTTAGGGCCTTCAAAGGTTGATTCGTGAGAAGGAAGAACTTACTTTTGAACGGAATCAACTTTTGGTGGAACGAGACCAAACTATTCTCCGCCTCTCGGAACTGGAAAGCAAAGCTATTGAGGCCGTTATTTTGGAGGCTCATTTGCAGTAAAGCGAGCAAGAAGTGGTAACCCTTAGCCAAGAAATTAGCCCTCTGAGGGTTAGATTTGATGAAGCCAAGGCCAAATGGGCTGAAGTCCAGGACGTCGTTTTTGTTGCACCCGATCATGAGGCTGCCTCCGCTGAAAGAATAATTAATTTAGAGGCAGCCTTGAACTCTAAAATCGAAGAGCTTGTTGTTGTGGGGGCAAAACAAGTCCAGCTAGAAGAGAAGTAGAAGAAAGCTATCGAGCATAATAGGCTCTTTAGTTCAATTGTCCGCGACCTTGACGTCAGTCTCAAATCTGCTAGGTCCGCCCGGGAAAGCCTTTCTGCCAAGATTACCCAACTCAAAGAAGAACTTAATCACCGAGCGGCTTCCCTCGTTATTGAAAACACTTATGCCATGTACAACATGAGGAGAAAAATCTTGGAGGAGGCCAAAGCTGGTATCATTGACTTTGATGCCGAAATTTCTAAGGCCTGAGAACTTGAGTTAGCTGCTAAAAATGGACTCCCAGCGAAGTCTGATGCTCCTGGTTCTTCTGGTTCCGGTTCCGATTTTCGGGAACTGAAGAGGGATCGGAAGGTGATGATGTTGAAGACCAAACTGGGGAAAACGTCGAGCCATCTGTGGACTCACCTACTTCTCCTGGGAATGCGGACACTTCTCTTCCTCCTGGTTCCGGAGGCGCTGCAGTTTTGCTTTTCTTTTCTTTTTCCCATTTTAAACTTTTACTATTTTAGCACATTCTTGTAAATAAAAATATATTTTTGCTCAAGTATTGTTTGAGTCTTACTTTCGTTTGAATATCCATGCAAGTTTTTAATCTTTGTATTTGCTCAAGAATTCTGTGCACGTTTTCCTATTTGTGCTTTACTATGTGTAGTCTCGAATGTGTTTTACTTTGGATCCAAGCATTATCCCTTTTACGTGAGGGTTTCTATAAGTATTTGCGCAAGTTTACTTTTCGCGTCCTTTTCATATGTGGCTTCGGGTGTATTTTTCCCCGATGGCATCTTCGATTTCGGGCATAAAATATTCTGGAACCAACTCTTTAACGTGAGAGTTTTTATAAAGAGGGCCCTCTTATGTTTACGGTACTCTTGAAGAGGACGTCTCCTGTTCATTACGGTACTAACATTTGAAATACTTGTTTACCTTTTAAATGACAAAGTTTATTCATCGTTCAGACAATAAACAAGATAAAAACAAAAGAATTTCATTTTATTCCTTCTATTTTCAAAAAATACATTAGCATTTGCTATGTTGAAAAGAAATTGCCATTACTTGTGTCTATCTAGTACAACTTGTTTCTATGGGGCTGGCTGCGCAGTCCCTGGTCCCGATGATGCATTTTTTTCTGAATTTACGTTCCCCGATTATCCTGGAAGTCATTGTTGCCGTATCCTCATATCATTCCCCCCCCCCAGTGTTTGAATGAGAAGAGTGCGAATTGGAACACTGGAAGTCTTATATCTTCGAAGATTCCACTAATGAATTGCTAGATAATCCTCAACTTGGTAACACAGCTTTACTTCCCCTCAAGAATTGATGCTATCGAGCGAAGAAATATCTAACAACCCTCTTATGATTTGTGCTCGTGAACGGTTAGGTAACCTTTGTTCGGTAGCAAACTTAACTTCCTAATGGGAATTTGCTATCGAACTAAAGATTATCTAACCATCCCCGAGTGTAAGCTTGCTTGTTTGCCTTGCTATCTATGGTCTTATTGCTGCTGTATTCGTAGTATGCTTTCTGTTGCTGCCTCATTAAAAACCTTTCCAGAAAAAACCAATTGGGACAAAAACTGAATGAAGGGAAAAAGAGTGCAGAACATACTTTCCGTTTGAATAATGTTCATCAGCAATAATATATTTTGAGGTGTGCCACGTTCCAGTTGCTAGGCAACTTATCTCCATTCTGGTTCTCTAACTCGTATGATCCTTTCTTAGTGATAGCTAAAATCCTGCAGGGACCTTCCCATGTTGGACCTAGCTTCCCCGCGTTGAGCTCCCGGGTATTTTGGGTTACTTTCTTCATAACCAAGTCCCTACTCTAAAATAACGGAAGTTGGCTCTTCGATTATAATATCGCTCCATTCTCTATTTTTGAGCGGTCATTCTTACATGCGCCAAGTCCTTGCATTCCTCAAGAACATCCAAGTTGATTAACATTGCTTCGTTGTTCGACTCTTCATCTGCCCGAAAATATTTCAAAATGGGTTCACCTACTTCCATCAGGATTAAGGCTTCAGCACCGTACACAAGGGAAAAAGGAGTTTCTCCTGTACTCGATCTGGCCGTTGTTTGGTAGGCCCATAGTGCTCCGGGCCATTTGCCTTTTGCCGTTTCCAACCTTTTCTTGAGGTTTTGAATAATCACTTTCTTTGTTAACTCCGCTTGACCGTTTGCGCTCGGATGATAATGAGAAGATGTGATCCTCTTTATTTTCAAATCTTCGAGGAACTTTGTAACTTTTGCACCGATAAACTGTGGCCCATTGTCGCATGCTATTTCTTTTGGTATTCTGAATCTACAAATTATATTTTTCCACAGGAAATCGACAAATTCGCATTCTCCGATCTTCTGATAAGGACCTGCCTCCACCCATTTAAAAAAATAATCAATCAAAATTAAAAGAAAACTTACCTTTCCGGGAGTCGGTGGCAGCAGTCCGACGATGTCCATCCCTTATTTCATGAACGGCCATGGGGACAGAACCGGATGTAAGGGTTCTGTCGGTTGGTTTACTAGTGGTGCGTAGCGTTGACACTTATCACATTTTTCATACGAAGTCTTTGGCGTCTTGTTCGATGCGAGGCCAGTAATATCCTGCCCGTACCAACTTCAGCACCAAAGAATTTATGCCCGAGTGATTGCCGCATATCCCTTAGTTAACTTCTCTCATGATATAGTTAGCTTATGGAGCTCCTAAGCATCAGACTAGTGGGCCTTGGAAGGATTATCTATACAATTGGCCTCTTTTGAAGCTATAACGTGCAGCTTTGGTGCATAATGCCCGTGATGCATTGGGGACTTCAGGCAACTTCCCGTGCTCGAGATATTCGATTATTTCATCTCTCCAGTCCCAGACCAGACTAGTCGAATTTACCTCATAGTAACCATCCGTATCCAGGACTGAGTTCATCAGTTGCACTACCGTCTCGGACTCTGATCCCTTTATTTCCGTCGATGATCCTAAGTTTGATAATGCATCCGCTTCTACGTTATCCTCCCTCGCGATATGAGTAATTGACCACTCTCGAAATCATGCCAAAAGAGTCTGGATCTTTACCACGTATTATTGCATACGTTCTTCTTTAATATCAAAGATCCTGTAGACCTGATTTTACCACTAGCTGAAAGTCACATTTGATTTCGATAACCTCGGAATCAAGTCCCCGGGCCAATTCGAGCCCTGCAATCAAAGCTTCATACTCTGCTTCACTATTAGTTAAAGGGATCGTTCTGATGGCCTACCTTAAGGTTTTCCCCGAAGGCGTAATTAAGACTATTCTGAGTCCGGACCCTTTTACGTTGGAAGCTCCATTCATAAATAAGGTCCAAACATCCAATGTTGATTCCGACACCATTACTGCCTCATTGTTTGCCAGAGGTAGTAGTCCCGGACTGAAATCAGCCACAAAGTCGGCTAAGACTTGCTATTTAATTGCAGTCCTTGGTTTATATTCTATGTCGAACTCACTCATTTCATGGCCCATTTGGCCAATCTTCCAGAGAGCTCGGGTTTATGGAGGATGTTCCGCAAAGGAAAAGTAGTCACCACAACTATCGAGTGGAATTAGAAGTAGGGCCTCAGCTTTCGAGCGGTGACTACGAGAGCTAAGGCCAATTTTTCCAAATGTGGGTAGCGAGTTTCTGCTCCCATTAAAATTTTGCTAACGTAATAAATGTGAAGTTGCGTACCTTCGTCCTCCCAGACTAAAACTGCACTTATCGCAACTTCTGAAACCGCGAGATAGACTAGCAATGTTTCACCTTCTTTTGGTTTTAAGAGCAATGAAGGGCTTGATAAGTACTTCTTCAGGTCCCTCAGAGCCTGCTGGCACTCTAGTGTCCATTTGAAATTATTTTTCTTTTTGAGCAGTGTGAAGAAGTGATGGCATTTGTTCGACAACCGGGAAATGAACCTGCTCAAAGCTGCTAATCTTCATGTGAGCCTTTGGACTTCCTTTACGTTTGACAATTAATATGGGATATCCTCTATGGCCTTGATTTTGTCGTGGTTTACCTCAATTCCCCTTTGTGAGACCAGAAATCCCAGAAACTTACCAGAACTGACCCCGAACTTCTCGGGATTAAGTTTCATGTTATGCTTCCTGAGGATGTCGAATGTTTCTTGCAAATGCTTAACGAGCATATCATCTATATAAACTTCCATAGTCTTTCCTATTTGCTTTTCAAACATCTTATTTACTAGCCGTTGATAAGTGGCTCTGGCATTTTTCAACCCGAAGGGCATTGCATTGTAACAATATGTACCCAAATTCGTTATAAACAAAGTTTTTTCCTGATATCCCGGGTTCATCTTGATTTGATTGTACCCAGAGTAAGCATCTAGAAAACTCATCAACTCGTGCCCGGTCGTGGCATCAATCATTTGATCGATATTTGGCAGTGGGAACGAGTCTTTTTGGCGCGCCTTATTAAGGTTTTTATAGTCTACACACATGCAAAAATTATTATTCTTCTTAGGAACTACTACTACATTGGCTAGCCGGTCCGGATATCTTATCTCTTGGATCGAACCGATTTTAAGCAAGCGGGTTACCTCTTTTTTAATGAATTTATTCCTGGCCTCGGCAATAGAGCATTTCTTCTGTCTTACCGGAGATACGTTGGGATCCAAACTCAACTTGTGTACGGCTATTTCTGTCGGGATACCTGTCATATCCTCGTGCGACTATGCAAAACAATCAGGATTAAATTTAAGGAATTCAATAAAACCAGACCTGAGCTCTGGGTACAGTCCTGTCCCCAAATAGAATTTTCTTTCTAGGAATTCCTCGAACAATGCAGTTTGCTCCAGTTCCTCCGCCGTGGACTTAGTTGCGTCCGTCTCTTCTGGAACTTGGAAATATCTTGGCACCTGATATTATTCTGACGACTTTGCTTCTGAGCTAACTCCTTCTAGCTCGGGAGTAGGTGTCGGTTCCTGTAATTGCTATGTCATGTGTTCCTTCCCTTTGCTACTAAAAACTGAGATTGCATTCATCTCCCTTGCTGCCGGTTGATCACCTCTTATTTGTTTGATTCCTTCGGGCGTAGGAAACTTCATCAATTGGTGATATGTTGAGGGTACAACTTTTATCTCATGTAACCATAGCCTTCCCAGGATGATATTGTATCCCATGTCACCATCTACTACTTCGAAGAGAGTCATTTTCATTACTCCTTCAGCGTTCGTGAACAGCAAAATCTCTCCCCGGGTCATCACGCTCGCAAGGTTGAATCTAGCAAGGAGCTTTGTTGTCGGAATAATGCTTCCAGTGAGTTTAACTTGCTCCAATACTCTCCATTGTATGATATTAACCAAACTTCCTAGATCCACTAGAATACGTTTAATCTTAAAATCTAACACATTTAAAGAAATTACCAGTGCATCGTTGTCTGGTAACAATAATTCATCTATGTCCTCCTCCGTGAAAGTGATATCGTCTTCCCAAAGTCTTTTACTATGAGTTATTGATACTTTCGTCTTCTTCGCTTCCGAAAAGGTGACTCTGTTAATCTTATTCCCTCCCAAAGATCATATTGATTGTTTGGCGTGGGGGTTCTTCTCCTACTTTTGAAGGTTCCGCGTTGTCTCTATTACGACCATAATTGTTCTTAGCTCGGTCACTCAAGAATTCTCTGAGGTGACCATTCTTCAATAGTGTAGCCACTTCTTCCCGGAGATGTCGGCAGTCCCCTATCTAGGGACCGTTCGTCCCATGGTACTCGCACTATAAGTTGGGATCTCTCTGACTGGAATCAGATCTTATAGGTCTCGGGAATCTTTTAGTTAATCTAATAATCCAAAAAATATTTTTTATGATGTCAGTATTTAGAGGTTAAAATGGCTGACACCAACTCCACTATACTGACGTTGAAGTTATATTCCGATAACTTGGGGTAAGAAGGATCTTGAGACCCTGACGTCTCTTTATCCTAGAGTGATCTATTATTTCGACCACGATTGGTCCCTCTGTCAATGATGAACTTGTTTACTGCCCAGAAGTTTCTGCCACGGCCTTCGGTCCGCTCGTAGGGCAAAAATCGGCCCCTCGAAGTCCGTCTGTTCGCGTCGTAGTCATCCTTTGATTTTTCTCTGCTTTTCTCCCGTCCTTTGGCCGATGATGTGGAACTGACCTGGTCATCTTTGATCCTTATCTTTGACTCGTACCGGTTGTGGACATATGCCCAAGTTGTTGCTTAAAACTCAAGCAAGCTCTCCTTCAGCTTCTGGGATGCGTCTGGGCTTCTCGGATTCGATCCTTTGGTGAATTCTTCAGTTGTCCATTGGTCTGGGACAGCCGAGAGCAATATTCTTTCTTTCTGAAATCGGGTAACGAACTCTCGTAATAATTCAGATTCTCCATATGTGATCCTGAATATGAGGCCTTCTGGGGTTGTACTTATCTAGCCCCGACATGAGCCTTGATGAAAGAATCCGCGAGCATCTCAAAGAAATCTATGGAATGCTCGGGTAATAATGAATACCACGTTAGAGCTCCCCTCGTAAGAGTTTTTCCAAATTTCTTTAGCAACACAGATTCAATTTCGTGAGGAGCTAAATCATTTCCTTTTACCATCATTGTGTAGGTGGTAATATGCTCATGTGGGTCTGAAATCCCATCATACTTTGGCACTTTTCAGGTATTTTGAACCGCTTTAGGATTAGTTTTGGTGTCACACTCGGCTTATACGACAATTAAGTATATTTCTTCGAGTCCGGGCCTTTCAACATTGGTGGCGCGCCCGGAATTTGGTCCATGCGGATGTTAACTTTTCTCATAAACTGTAAAAGTTTATTTTTGAATGGGTCGTTCTTGTTGTTGAGACCGGATTTGCTCCCCCCGGCCCCGTCAAAGCCAACTTCTCCCCTGGGAGTGTTGTTGTCGACTCTCTGCGTTGTTTGGTTTGCGGAAACACCGGAAGGAATTGGATCTCGTCTGTTTGCATTATTTGAAGCCCCCGATAGTGCCCGTTTTAGTTCTGTCATAACCTGATCTTGCCGCGTAAGATGGCCTAGAATAATTGCTTGTTGCTCTTGCACGACCCTAATCGCATCCACGACATGCTCCTTATCAGCATCATCGGGAGTTGTATCCCGAATCTGTCTAGGGTACTGCCTGTCATGCACCAGCATGACGTCATTCTCCTCATTGCGGGTGTCACTGATTGAATCCTCGAAATGAGGCTGATCCCCTTGAATTTCAGGGTTGTGTGTGTTGTTAACAGTGTTATCTGCCATTTTTTATGATTTTTTTCCAAGACAAAATAGTCAAATCACGTTAGTAAAAAAGGCAAGGAGCAATTTAATTGCACGACTGTCTAGGCCCCACAGTGGGCGCCAAACTATTTACCCGTAAAATGATACAGTTGAATCTATACGTGGTTTCTAGACAAGTTAACTAATTTGATCCTGAAATATTGCAATAATTGAAGAAATGTACAATACTTAGCCTTGAAATGTAGATGAAACAACATAGACGACAGTTCCGGAAACAGGGTTTCCAGGCACAACAATGATGAGATCAAAAAGCAAGAAAGTAAGATTATATTAAGCTTTGTATAGAATGTAGTATAAGTTTAGCCAGAAAAATCGTATTCCTTACAATGATAAATGAGCTCACTATTTATAGCTATGTCTAGGGAAGGAGGTCATAGGATCATGTCCTCTTTTAATGTCAATTATGAGGGTCATTGATGAAGACGTAACGGTGAACATAAATGCAAAATTCGCTGTATCGGGCCGTCGCTCTTAATGCTGCAGAATATTTCCTATTAAATGCTACCGGACACAGAGCATTTAACACACCTTTATGAACGTTATCCTTTCCGGTGGAATGGCTGCGTTCGGTCTTTGGCCATTTCCGTCTTGGGTTCCACGTGTCCTCCCTTTAGACGACCACATGTCATATCATATTTCACCCTATACAAATATCTATACTGAATTATTTTGGATATAAGAGTCTAATCTATCTATCTACATAGATACTAGTATTTTTTTTAAAAAAAACAAATCATAACATGAGATGTTGACTAACTTTTATCCTTCATAAGTACAATTCATATTAGATAAAATTATAATTACAATTAATAATTTATTTTAGTAGAATTAAAATTTAGGATTTTAAGGATTTATGTGGGGTATAGCTTTTTTTTTTTTTTTGTTGTTGTTGTTGTTGTTGTTGTTGTTGTTGTTGAGTTAGCTTTAGAGCCCGTTTGGATTGACTTAAAAAAAGTGGCTTTTGAGCAAAAATAGCTTTTAAGCCAAAAAGCAATAAGTTGGGTTACCCAACTTATTGCTTTTGGCTTGTTTTAAGCAGTGTTTTTACTTATTTTAAGTACCTTTTGACTTGCCAAACACTGAAAAAGTCAAAAAGAACTTAAAAGTTGATTTAACCAGTTTAAAAGTCAATTCAAACACCCTCTTAGGATTGACAATCTATTTTGTAGGTTTATCTTTAACTGTTATTATATAATTCAAATATAATTTTTAAAATAAGTTATTTATGTGATATTTAAAAAAATTATATTGCTTGAAATAAGGTATACACGCAAAGAGCATTAGTTTATAATATAAGCTAATCTTAATTGTCCCTACAATTTCAACACACGTGAATCCGCTATTTGGGGATAAATTCGGATCCCCTCAGTTATGTTATCTGAGGCGTATCACTGGAAGTGGTTAATGATGGATCTCTCTCGCGTTCCGTTGATTCTGAGCGGATATCTATGCATACATTTGTGACCCTCGGGATTCGCTAGCCCATATGGTGTATTTATCTGGGCTTTCCTGATTATCCAGGCTCGGAACGATTTAGACTCACGGATAGTTCCGGGACTGACTTCCTTTATGTGCCACGTGTTGGTTCTTACCTAACCAATTAAGAATTTGATTAATTTCTAAATGAAATATTATGTCCTTTTCTAGTGAAAATTTCTTCACTAATTAGATTCTGTAGTGGGGGCCACCAAATCTCCTCCACATCCTACTTTGCTTAGAACACAAACTCTCCATATAAAAGGACCATAACCTAGCTCACATTCAATGGCTATTCATAGCCCGCTTCAATTTTTATTGCCTCCTTTCAATTCTTTTTGCCACCCATGGCCGCCGCCGGTGCCACGGCTGCAACCACCCATCAATCTCATCATGACAACCACTTTTGCTCTTTTGCCGAAACCCCATCTCTCAAGTACTTTTCTTTGGCCCCTAAAATCCTCCCAAAACCCTACAAACACCTCTTCTCTAACACCCGCAAGATTGCTGTAACGGCAGCCTCTTCGAAAAATCCCTTAAAAGACGTGGTTTCGGATGACGATTCTTTCGCTTCTTACTTCGACGACGACGATAAACCCCGAGAAGAGTGTGGCGTTGTTGGCATCTATGGTGATCCAGAAGCCTCTCGGCTATGCTATTTAGCCCTCCACTCACTTCAACATCGCGGCCAAGAAGGCGCTGGCATTGTTGCGGTCCAGGATAACGTGCTTCAAACCATTACAGGTGATTCAGAATTTTAAGTCAAAAAGACATATTTTAAGTCACTGCCTATTCAGTATAACATTGCATCACTCAATTGTGTAGTACTTAGTTTTAAAAAGAAAACTATTTAGCTCTATGTGCATGTATGTGTGCTCTAAAATATGAAAAAAGAAAAACTATTTAGCTTTACGTGCATGTGTCTGTGTGTCTTTAATATATATACACATAACTTTGTATAAATATATACGTACATATTCTTATATTACTATATATGTGCTAAGTCAAAATTTTAATGGTGGATGTGGACAAGAATTTTAAGCAATATTACTGCACGAATATATGCATATATGTTTAGAACTTTCTAACTTCTATACTGGCTACTGTTACAGGTGTTGGATTGGTGGCTGAAGTTTTCAACGAGTCAAATCTCAGTCAACTGCCCGGTGACATGGCAATAGGCCACGTAAGGTACTCCACAGCTGGTTCTTCAATGTTAAACAATGTTCAGCCTTTCGTTGCAAGTTATAAATTTGGATCAGTTGGTGTTGCCCACAATGGCAATTTTGTGAATTACCTAGCTCTTCGTGCTGAACTTGAGGAAGACGGGGCAATTTTCAAGACTAGTTCTGATACTGAGGTGGTTCTTCACCTTATTGCTAGATCAAAGAAAAAGCCTTTTCTTTTGAGGATTCTTGAGGCTTGTGAAAAGTTACAAGGAGCTTATTCTATGGTGTTTTCCACTCAGGATAAGTTGGTTGTTGTGAGAGATCCGTACGGGTTTAGGCCATTGGTTATGGGTAAGAGGAAAAATGGTGCTACTGTTTTCGCGTCCGAGACATGTGCATTGGATTTAATTGAGGCTAAATATGAAAGGGAAGTTTTACCTGGTGAGATATTGGTAGTAGATAAAGATCAAGGGGTTCAATCTTTTTCTTTAGTGCCTAAACCTGAGCCAAAATCTTGCATTTTTGAGCATATTTACTTTGCTCAACCAAATTCTGTTGTGTTTGGTAGGTCTGTGTACGAGTCTAGATGTGCATTTGGGGAAATTCTTGCGACTGTAGCGCCCGTGGATTGTGATGTTGTGATTGCAGTGCCTGATTCAGGGGTTGTATCTGCACTTGGTTATGCTAAAAAAGCAGGTGTACCATTTCAACAAGGTTTAATAAGGTCACATTATGTTGGTAGGACATTTATCGAGCCATCTCAAAAAATTAGAGATTTCGGGGTGAAGCTTAAGCTTTCGCCTGTTAGGGCTGTGTTGGAGGGGAAAAGAGTCGTGGTTGTGGACGATTCGATAGTGAGAGGGACGACGTCGTCTAAGATTGTGAGATTGTTAAAGGAGGCAGGAGCAAAGGAAGTTCATATGAGGATTGCTAGCCCTCCAATTATAGCTTCTTGTTATTATGGAGTGGACACTCCTAATTCAGAGGAGTTGATATCTAATAGGATGAATGTGGAGGAAATTAGGAAGTTTATAGGGTCAGATTCCTTAGCATATTTGCCATTGGATAGTTTGAACAAGTTGTTAGGAAGTGATTCTACAAAATATTGTTATGCTTGCTTTTCTGGGAAGTATCCTGTCCAGCCAAAGGACAAAGTGAAAGAGGACGATGGATTAAGTGGAAACATGGGGACATGACTTGATTTGCCTAATCAAACATATTTGGAAGAGTTAAATTAATATCCAACATGAAAAGGAGAGGCAGCGATTTGTTTTATCTTTTCTTTTTGAAATTTTCTTGGTGTCGTCATTTGCATTAAATTTACTCTATTTATCAACAGTTCAATGGGTTTAGGATTTGTTTGGATGTCACAGCAAAGAGTCAATATACCACAGGTCAGATTCTCGTTTTTTTTTCTTGCTTGTTTCATTTTTCACCTTAGCCTTATGTTGGCCTAAGAGTTATGAGAAGGCAGCTGCCTTGGCATTTTTTCGTAACTTTTCTGTCTTTATTTTGATCATCATAAGAGAATCAGTACAAAGGAAACGATATTGGTTTGTTACAAATCCGCGTTACAATCTTAATCTTACAGCTTGGGTGGATGGTTGTTAACTGTTGTATTTTATCATATTGTTACTTTAAATATAATATTTATTTTTATTGTTACTTAAATTTTATTGTATCGTATCATTAAATCCTTAGTTACGTAACAACGAAAAGTGTCACTTTATGTAACGATCGATTTGGTGTGGCCGTGTCATTACCTTAATTTTTCCTCTCATTTTACCCATTCTTATTATTAAATANACCTTAGCCTTATGTTGGCCTAAGAGTTATGAGAAGGCAGCTGCCTTGGCATTTTTTCGTAACTTTTCTGTCTTTATTTTGATCATCATAAGAGAATCAGTACAAAGGAAACGATATTGGTTTGTTACAAATCCGCGTTACAATCTTAATCTTACAGCTTGGGTGGATGGTTGTTAACTGTTGTATTTTATCATATTGTTACTTTAAATATAATATTTATTTTTATTGTTACTTAAATTTTATTGTATCGTATCATTAAATTCTTAGTTACGTAACAACAAAAAGTGTCACTTTATGTAATGATCGATTTGGTGTGGCCGTGTCATTACCTTAATTTTTCCTCTCATTTTGCCCATTCTTATTATTAAATAATAATATTTTATCCTTTATCTTAACTTTTTATATAATAATTTTACCTCGTAGCCTAATTTTTCTTTGTATTATTGCAAATTTATTCTTCATATTTTTAGTGCATTACTTCATGGATATTATATAGGCTAAAATTTGCCCTAAAATATTTAGGGTAATGCATCATTAAGGAAAGGATCAGTCGAGGTCGGCCAGGGGATAGCGAGATTCGTGGTAAAGAGGGCAGTGATAGCCGAGGTCGAGCATCGTTGACAGGACAACAACAGTCAGTTTATGAAATAGGATATTAAAAGTGAATATTCTCTGAACTTGTACTATTAGGGTTTGCTAGAGATATGTGTCAAATATATAAGGGAAAAAGAAAAGGAA
>AWOL01S0110589.1:0-10391 GCA_000715115.1 Nicotiana otophora
TGGTTATCCAATTCATATGAACCTTTTTCGGTGACAGCTGAAACCCGGTAGGGGCCTTCCCACATTGGGCCTAACTTCTGTGCGTTGGTCTCCCGTGTGTTTTGAATTACTTTTCTTAGGACCAAGTCTCCTACTTTGAAATAACGGAGGTTGGCTCTTCGATTATAATACCGCTCCATTCTCTACTTTTGGGATGCCATTCTTATATGAGCCAAGTCCTTGCGTTCATCGAGTAGCTCCAAGTTGACTAACATTGCTTCGTTGTTTGATTCTTCTTCTTCTTGGAAATATCTCAAGGTGTGTTCACCTACTTCTACTGAGATTAAAGCTTCTGCAGCGTACACAAGGAAAACGGAGTTTCTCCTGTGCTCGATTTGGCCGTTGTTCGGTATGCCCATAGAACTCTGGATAATTCCTCAGGCCAATTACCTTTTTTTGCTTCCAATCTTTTCTTGAGGTTTTGAATAATTACTTTGTTCGTTGAATCCGCTTGACCGTTTACGCTCGGATAATAAGGTGAAGATGTGATCCTCTTTATTTTTAAATATTCGAGGAACTTTGTAACTTTGGCACCGATAAATTATGGCCCATTATCACATGCTATCTCTTTTGGTATTCCAAACCTGCAAATTATATTTTCCCACAAGAAATCCACCACTTTGCGCTCGCCGATCTTCTGATAAGGACCTGCTTCCACTCACTTAGAAAAATAGTCAGTCAAAATTAAAAGAAATCTTACCTTTCCGGGAGTTGGCGGTAGTGATCCGACGATGTCCATCCCCCATTTCATGAACGACCACGGGGACATAATCGAATGTAAGGGCTTTGCTGGTTGATGCGCCAGTGGTGCGTAACATTGGCACTTATCATATTTTTGTACGAAGTATTTGGCATTTTGTTCCATGCGCGGCCAATAATATCCTTCCCTTACCAACTTCAACACTAAGGATCCTGCGCCCGAATGGTTGCCGCATATCCCTTCGTGAACCTCTCTCATGACATAGTTAGCTTCGGATGCCCCTAAGCATCGAGCCAGCGGACCTTGGAAAGATTTTCTATACAATTGACCTCTCTTGAAGTTATATCACGCTGCTTTGTCTCGCAACGCACAGGATGCTTTGGGGTCTTCGGGTAGCTTTCCGTGCTCGAGATAACCGATAATTTCATTTCTCCAGTCCCAGAACAAATTAATAATTGCATTTACCTTATAGTAATCATATATATCCAGGACTGAGTCTATCAGTTGTACTACCATCCCAGATTTTGATCCCTTTATTCCCGTCGATGATCCAAGGTTAGCCAATGCGTATGCTTCTGTGTTATCTTCCCTCGGGATATGAGTAATTGACTACTCCCTAAATTGTGCCAATAGAGCATGTAACTTTACCACGTATTGTTGCATGTGCTCCTCTTTGGTTTCAAAGATCCCGTAGACCTGATTTACCACCAGTTGTGAGTTGCTTTTAATTTTGATGACCTTAGAGTCAAGTTTCGGGCCAATTCGAGCCATGCAATCAAAGCTTCATATTCTGCTTCATTGTTAGTTAAAAGGGCCGTTCTAGTGGCTAGCCTTAGGGTTTCCCCCGAAGGCGTGATTGAGACTATACCAAGCCCGTACCCTTTAATATTGGAAGCTCCGCCCGTAAATAAGGTCCAAACCCATTATGTTGATTCCGACACCATTACTGCCTCATTGGTTGCCAAAGACAGTAATCCTAGACTGAAATCGACCATGAAATCAGTCAAGACTTCGACTTAATTGCAGTCCTTGGTTTATATTCTATGTCGAACTTGCTCATTTCGACGACCCATTTGGCCAATCTACCCGAGAGCTCAGGTTTATGGAGGATGTTTCGCAAAGGGAAAATGGTCACCACGACTACCATGTGGCATTGGAAGTAGGGCCTCAACTTTCGAGCGGCGACTACAAGATCTAAGGCCAGTTTCTCCAAATGTGGGTATCGAGTTTCTGCTCCCGTAAAATTTTACTAACATAGTAAGTGGGAGATTGCATACATTCGTCCTCACGGACTAAAACCGCACTTACCGCGACTTCCGAGGCCGCGAGTTAGACTAACAATGTTTCACCTTCTTTTGGTTTTGAAAGTAATGGAGGGCTTGACAAGTAGTTTTTCAAATACCTCAAAGCTTGCTGGAACCCCGAGGTCCATTCGAAATTATTTTTCTTTTTGATCAGTGCGAAGAAATGATGACTTTTTTCTGATGACCGGAAAATGAACCTACTCAAAGCTGCCAATCTCTATGTGAGCCTTTGGGCTTTCTTCACGTTTGACAGTTGGTCCAGGATGTCTTATATGGACTTAATCTTATCGGGGTTTACCTCAATTCCCCTTTGCGATACCAGAAATCCCAGAAACTTCCCAGAGCTGACCCCGAACGCGCATTTCTCGGGGTTAAGTTTCATATTATGCTTCCTTAGGATGTCAAAGATTTCTTGTAGATGCTTAAGGTGATCAACTGTATTCAAAGACTTAACGAGCATATCTTCTATATAAACTTCCATAGTTTTTCCTATTTTATTTTCAAACATCTTGTTCACGAGCCATTGATAAGTGACTCCAGTATTTTTCAAGCCGAAGGACATCACATTGTAGCAATATGTACCAAAATTTATTATAAACAAAGTTTTTTCCTGGTCCTCCGGGTTCATCTTAATTTGGTTGTACCCGAAATAAGCATCGAGGGAACTCATTAACTCGTTCCCGGCCGTGGCATCAATCATTTGATCGATGTTTGGCAGTGGGAACGAGTCCTCTAGGCATGCATTATTAAGATCTTTATAATCTACACACATGCGAAATTTATTTCTCTTCTTAGGAACTACTACTACATTGGCTAACAAGTCTGGATATTGTACCTCTCGAATCGAACCGATATTAAGTAAGCGGGTTACTTCTTCTTTGACGAATTTATTCATAGCTTTGACGATAGGGAGTTTCTTTTGTCTTACCGGAGGTATGGTGGTATCCAAACTTAACTTGTGTACGGCTACCTCTATCGGGATACCTGTCATATCCTCATCTGATCATGCAACACAATCGGCATTAGATTTAAGGAATTTAATAAAGTCAGACCTGAGATCTGGGTGTAGTCCTGTCCCTAAGTGGAACTTCCTTTCTAGGAATTCTTTGAACAATGCAACTTGCTCAAGCTCTTCTGCTCTGGATTTCGTTGCATCTATCTCTTCTGGAACCTGGAAATATCTCGGCACTTGATAATATTCCGACGCTTCTGCCCCCGGGCTAATTCATCTAGTTCTGGAGCAGGTGCCGGTTCCTGTAATTGCTATGCCGCGCGTTCCTTTCCTTTGCTACTGGAGACCAAAATTGCATTCATCTCCCTTGCCGCCGGTTGGTCACCCTTTATATACTTAATTCCTTCAGGTGTTGGAAACTTCAGAAATTGATGATATGTTGATGGTACAACTTTCATCTCGTGCAACCATGGCCTTCCCAGAATGACATTATATCCCATATCACCATTTACCACTTCAAAAAGAGTTATTTTTATTACTCATTCGACGTTTGTGAGTAATAAAATTTCTCTTCGGGTTGTTACGTTAGTGAGGTTGAATCCAGCGAGGAGCTTTGTGACCGGAATAATGCTTCTGGTGAGTTTAGATCGCTCCAATACTCTTCATTGTATGATATTAGTCGAACTTCCTGGATCCACTAGAACATATTTAATCTTAAAATCTAGCACATTTAAAGAAATTACCAGTGCGTCATTGTGTAGTAGTAGCAATCCGTATGCGTCTTCCTCCATAAAAGTGATATCGTCTTCCCGGAGCCTTTTGCTATGAGTTATTGACACTTTTTGTCTTTTTCGCTGCCGAAAAGGTGACCTCGTTGATCTCGTTTCCTCCGAAGATCATATTGATCGTTTGGCGCGAGGGATTTTCTCCTTCTTTCGAGGGTTCTGCATCGTCCCAGTTTCAACCATAATTGTTCTTAGCTTGGTCACTCAAGAATTCTCTGAGGTGGCCATTCTTCAATAATATTGCCACTTCTTTCCTGAGGTGTCGCCAGTCCCCTGTCCGGTGGCCATTCGTCCCATGGTATTCACACTATAATTTGGAATCCCTCTGGCTAGGATAGATCTCATTGGTTTCACGCACCATGCTTCTTTGATATTTCTCATGGCTGACACCAACTCCATTATACCGACGTTGAAGTTGTATTCTGATAACTTAGGGTAAGAAGGATTCCGTGACCCTGACGCTTCTTTATCCTACAGTGATCTATTGTTCCGACCGCGATCAGTCCTTCTGTCCACGACGAACTTGTCCACTATCCGAAAGCCTCTGTCGCGGCCTTCGGTCCGTTCGTAGGGCCAAAACCAGCCCCTCGAAGCCCGTCTGTCAATGTCGTAATCGTCTTTTGATTTTCCTCTGTTATTCTACCGTCCTTTGGTCGATGATGGAAAACCAACCTGATCATCTTCGATCCTTATCTTTGACTCGTACCGGTTATGGACATCCGCCCAAGTCGTTGCTTGAAACTCAAGAAGGCTTTCCTTCACTTTCCGGAAAGCGTCTGAACTTCTCAGATTCAATCCTTTGGTGAATGCTTCAGCCGCCTATTTATCCGGGACAACTGGGAGCAACATTCTCTCCTTCTAGAGTTGGGTAACGAATACTCGTAGTAACGTGCTCCTGAGGGTTTGAAGTTCCGTCATACTTTGGCACATCGTACATTTTGAACCACTTCGGGATTAGTTTTGGTGCTGCCCTTGGCTTGTATGGAAATTGAGTATACTTCTTTAAGTCCGGGCTTTCAGGACTGGTGGCGCGCCCAGGATTTGGTCCATGCGGGCGTTCACTTCCCTCACAAACCGTAAAGTTCATTTTTGAAAGGATCGTTCTCATTATTTAAGCCGGATCCCCCCCAGTCCGATCGGAGCTAACTTCGCCTCTAGGAGTGTTGTTGTCGACGCTCTGCGTTGTTTGATTCGCGGGAGCATCGAGAGGAATCGGATTTCGTCTATTCGTATTAGTCGAAGCCCCCGATAGCGCCTGGTTCAACTCTGGCATAACCTTATCCTATTGCATGAGATGGTCTAGAATGATCACTTGCTGCTCTTGCAAGACCCTTACCGTGTCAATGACTTGTTCCTCTTCTGCATCATCGGGAGTTGTCTCTCGAACATATCGAAGATACTGCCTGTCATGCACCGGTGTGTCGTCATTCCCCTCATTGTGGGTGTCACTGATTGAGTCCTCAAAATGAGACCGGTCCCCTCGAATCTCGGGATTGTGCGTGTTGTTAACAGTGTTATCTGCCATTTGTTATGATTTTTTCTAGGACAAAATAATCAAATTACGTTAGTAAAAAAGACAAGGATCAATTTAATCGCACGACTGTCTAGGCCCCACGGTGGGCGCCAAACTGTTTACCCGTAAAACGGTACAGTTGAATTTATACGTAATTGCTAGACAAGTGAATTAAATTGATCCTGAAATAATTAAAAAATTAAAGAATTATGTAATACTTAGCCTTGAGATGGAGACGAAATAACAGAAATAGCAGTTTCGGGAATAGGATTTCCGGGCACAACAATAATGAAATCAATAAGCAAGAAGATAAGTTTATTAAGCTTTGAATAGAATGTTGCACGAGTTTGTCCGAAAAATTCCATTTTACAATGATAACTGAGCTCACTATTTATAGCTACGTTTAGGGAAGGGGGTCCTAGGATCGTACCCCTCTTTAATGTCAATTATGAGTGTCATTGATGAAGATGTAACGGTGAACATTAATGCCAAATTTCCTGTAATGGGTAATCGTTCTTAATGCCACGTAATATTCTCTATTAAATGCTACCGGGTGAAGAGTATTCATCATATCTTTATGATCGTTATTCTATCTGGTTGCAAACAGAACAATTGTCTTCGATCTTGGCCATCCCCCCGTCTTGGGTTCCACGTGTCCCTCTTTTGGGTGGCCACGTGTCATAGCATATTTTACCCTATACAACCTTAGCTTAACAATTGCTAATTGACAATAACCAAGATCGTGTGTGTGTGTGTATATATATATATATATGATATCACCAAGTACTTACTCTACTTGAGCACAATCACGCTTTGTACACTAATCTCATTGATGATTGCGGGTCAACGATCCACCAGTTGGATAAGCCAATCATCCTGCACTCGTACAAGGAGCAAAACCGTATAGCAGATAGTTTAGCAAAGCATGAAGCTCACATGCCCCTTGGAGGCAGCTTGGAACTTTTTGATACACCACATCTTTTGTCAGAAGCAGATCTAGAATTTTTATAACATGGGTGCATCACTAAAGAAACAACAATACAACAATAACCCAGTATAATCCCACTAGTGGGGTCTGGGGAGGATAGTGTGTACGCAGACCTTACCCCTACCCTGGGGTAGATAGGCTGTTTCCAAATGACCCTCGGCATCCTTCCCTCCAAGAACTCCCCACCTTGCTCTTGGGTTGACTCGAACTCACAACCACCTTGGTTGGAAGTGGAGGGCGCTTACCATCACTAAAGAAAGGAGGGAAAAAATGTATTAAGTGTGATTTATTCCTTGCTCCTCTAGGTAAATAACTCAGCATTTAACCAAGTGCATCATTTAGCCTCTTTGGAACATGGGTGCCTGTAGATAATATTAGATCAATTCTAAAGAATATGTACATAAATTACCTAATTTGGCGAAGATACTATGAGTTCACATGCCCTATATATTTGCCTATAAAGACTGCTTTTTCTCACTTAGATGTAACAAGTTAACTATGTGGAGATTACCATAACAAGACTCGTTAATGCTTGTTTTTGTTTTTTGACAACACTCCCCTATTCCCTCCGTAAATCCACCAAAAGTACTAGTTCCACCGTAGTTTTGTAGACATCTTTTGTTGT
Organism: Nicotiana otophora; assembly: GCA_000715115.1. Lineage (NCBI taxonomy): Eukaryota > Viridiplantae > Streptophyta > Magnoliopsida > Solanales > Solanaceae > Nicotiana > Nicotiana otophora. The sequence goes on from AWOL01S0110589.1 coordinate 6,907, forward strand.
AATGAGCACCATAGGGGCGTAGACATATGTACTAATATCCAAAACTTAGTTGACTTATAGTATGTTTGGTCCAATGTCAAAAATATTTTTTTAAAATGTGTTTTTTTTCTTTTCAAAGTTGAAGTGTTTTGTCAAACTTTTAGAGGACAAAAAAAAGTACTTTTGAGTAGAAGTATAGAAAAATAGTTTCCTCCAAAAGTACTTTTAGGAAAAATACACTTATATGTACTTTTTAAAAGCTTGGCCAAGTACTAATTGCTACCCAGAATTGCTTTTCAAATTAATTAGTCAAACACAAACTATTTTTACTAAAAATACTTCTGAAAAAAATACTTTAAAAAAAAAAATATTTCTCAAAATAAGCTAATTTTTTAGCTTGGCCAAACTCTCTATTAGTCACTATGGTGCCTAGTGAACAACGGTGAAACCATGTACTACTTTGTTAACTTAATGCAATATTTCTTTCGCTTTATGCCCCAAAAATTATGATAGCGTAAGCTTTTCAATAGTTAGTTCAAAATCCAAACTAATTGCGGTTGCAAATTTAATCAACAATAGACCTATTAGTCTTTTTATATTAGGTTAAGCAAAAAAACATTACTTATACATGGTGGTTGCATGAAAATCACACCAGAATGTGCATTATCTGTAGTTATAATTAAGTGATAAATGACAGACACATATTATGAGCACATATTATGTACTTATCAATTCCCGATTAATCAGAAATTGATGTGTAGACGAGATTCTTGCGCAACGCTTCACAGCTTGCTTGGATGGTTGATATACACCGTTTCATAATATATCGTATCGTATTGTACTATATTGTACTGTATTGTTTGATGAATATAATGTTATGATAGATTGTATCGTTTGTTGTTGTTTCATGATAACACACAACAATAATATAAAGAATAAACATGCAATATTATAAAAAAAAATTATGATACGGGGTAACTTATTATATAAAAAAGTAGAATAAATGATAAAATAAAATTATTTAAATGAAGGGTGAGATGAGAGAAAAAGACAAGATAAGGACGCAACCACACCAAATCGTTTGTTACATAAAGTGACACATTTTGTCATTACGTAACGATGAATTTAACGATAAGATACAATAAAATTTAAGTAACAACTAAAACAAACATCGTATTTAAAGTAACAATATGATACAATACAATAAGTAAAAACCATCCAAACAAGCTCTATAAGGAAATTATTAGATTGATAATTATAGAATTGCTCTTTTTCACATCTTCTTCTTCAATAGAAACAACTCTTGACTAGGAAAGTAACTGGAATTAGCAAGAGAATTTGAAAAGGGAACTTGACCATTGACCAATAATTCCTCTTATTCCTTTTCTTTTCTTTCAAATTCTTTATCGCTGGAAATGTTTAGTCGTCTTGAGTAATTAGACCTTCACTAACTTAACCAACCACATAAAGACCAAATAACGAGCTATTAGAGGATTAAAGACCTTTGAGTAGTCAGAAAAATTTAAACAAGGCAATTAATATCGCATAATTTAATTAGGGGGAAATGAAGTTTTCAACTGGTCAATTAATGAAAATACATAAAAATAAAAATAAAAATCTTGGTCGATGTTATTTGATAATTATAGTCTCACCTAATAAAATTTTTATTTGCACCCAATGTTTATTGGGATTTTAAGCTTGTGTAGTTTAAAGAGGATGAATGAGAAATTGAGGAAAAATAAAATATTTGAGTTTCCCTCCTTGGCAAAGGGAGATTGTCCCATATCAGAGGAAAAAAAAGTTTTTGATGAGTATATATATAATTGCTATTTTTCCAGCTCTTAAAGAGTTAAAAAGAAGGCAAGCCTCGCGCCGTTGTCATCGTCACTCGGCTTCGGCTTCGGGGATCGGTAAACAAGTCATATTTGGAATAGAAAAGGGAAGCATCCTTGACGAGATTTAAATTTACAATTAAGTAGGAAAAAAAATGACAACCAGGTGGCCACGACTCTAATAGGTTTATTTAACCCTCTAAAATGATAGTGCATATCCATATTTTATTCGAAAAAAATGTATCCACCCAACCATGATAATTAATATAATTTAGTATAAAAACCGGGTGTTAATAAAATATTTTCTATTCAATTTGGTAAAAGTTATACTAATTTCATCCAGTCATGATGACACATAGCTCAACCCGCTAGGTAAGACAAATAACAGTAAACACAACTTTAATAAAGGTCATAAATAATCAATAAATAAAATAATCGAGTTTCCATACAATAACCCAAGATTGATAGTAAAAATCACGAGCGACTAAGATTTAGATTTACAAAGGCAATCCAACAACCATTTCAACTGGATACCATTAAGAGGGCAAGAGAAGAGGAGTCGATGAAATTCTTTCGGAGTTCTTCCCTGCTGACGTCTAAGAAACTGATAGCTCGAGTGAGGAACGGAACCTAGCCCTAGAGCTATAGGCTATATAATATATTCTATTTACTTTGCTTTGAATAGTTAGAATCAAACTCATTCATCATTAGCCCCATATTTTCCATTTTCCCGGATATAAAAATTAGGTGACTATCAATTATTATTGAATGAACTAACTTTTTATTCAAGAGAAAGACTTCCATGCAATATATGTTCAACTTCAAACACCTACCCTTTATATATTTACTTGGCCATCGTAATCCTTGTCGATGTGTAAAAGTCGAATGATTTGACTATTAAAACAAGATTTCGAACCCTCTCAATTTAATTAATAAAATAAGATGGCTATGGTTTATTTATACAGTATTCTATTTTACATAATGGTTGAGCCCCGTGCATGACTCCCCACCTAATTCAATTTGTCTTTAACCTACACATTTCTTCTAACATTTTAGAAAATGACTATTAGTAAAGTACAAGATCTAAATATCTATAGAATTAGGAAAATTATACATTTATATATTGTAAGTTTTAATGCCACTATACAACGAGCATAATAAGAACTTCGAAGAATAATCTTCTTCTTTGTAAAAAAAAAAAAGAGGAAAAAGTAGTTACTAATAAAACTCGTGAAATAGTTAAATTTGAAAAGTATTGTTTTCGTACATAATTAACACGAAAGACAAGAAGACTCAACCGAATATTAACAATTAAGAAGTTAATATGTATGGTTGTATTATGTATATTAAGTCCCCGTTTGTCCATAAAAAAATATTCTCTCTTTCAATTTTTTTTTCTTTCAAAAATGTGTTTGTCTGAGAAATTTTGTAAGTTCTTTTTGGAACTTTTTCAAAAATGAGTTTTTCAAATATTTTTCACCACTCATAAAACTATAATATTTTTTCAAGTAAAATGTATGTCCAAATATAATTTTAATTTTTTTTTTTAACTTAACTTTAAATATTATTTTTTTTTTAAAAAAATTATAATTTTTATGTCCAAATGACTACTGACTACTAAGTATTAACTTGTGCCGACCACTAGAGATATAATGTCTATATTTATTTATTTCC
>AWOL01S0110596.1:3636-18722 GCA_000715115.1 Nicotiana otophora
CCCATACAAACAAAAGCGCTTTTGAAATTGTTACCGAACAGCAACCGCTACTCCCACAAAATGTGAATGCACCAAACGTGCCATCATCTCATCGAGCTGCCAGTTTCTCGACAGAATGGGAGCAAACTTTGAAGATAGTGCGGAGCTATCTTGTCAAAGCCCAAGAGAGGGCAACGAGGTATGCCGAACAAAACCGTCGCTTTGCCCAGCATCAAGCAGGGGACAAAGTGATGGTAAGAACCCTGAGGCGGAACTTATTTGCAAAGAGGACCTAAGATCCTCGCTTATTGCAAAGCTACATCGGGCCTTTTTTCATTGAAAGGCATATCGGGAAATCCACATACAAGCTGAACACAACAGCCTGGTGGAAAATCCATCCAGTCTTCCATGTCAGCCGCCTCAGGCCATTTCAGAAATGCATGGAAGATCATTCAGAAAGACATCTCACAACACCGACGGGAACAGACCTCCCAGCCAACAAGAGCCTGACCAATCATCATCATCTGGCAAGTAAGGCTCCGAGGATGTCGCCAACTCAGGTGGGGGAGAATGTCATGGGCTGCTTTCCATCATCGACCCATGACCCCTTGGATGCGCCCCGTGGCGTCCCGGCAAGCCTCCCAACGCCTAGAGCCACGGTCGGCCCCGTGGTCTCGGCAGTGCCAAGTGACAAGCGAGTATGCGCCTCTATCACCCTACCGATAATCAGTGTCGCGCGCACCGACAATGCCGCGCGCACAAACCATCATGTTGCCAATAACGCCGCACGCACAGACAGTGCTCCGCGTGCAGACCCGATGCCAAGCACCAGCGCCCCACCGCTGGCAGATCCAAATAGTGCCGCGTGCGCCCCCAGCAATGCGTGCGTAGACCCTGATGCTCAAGACAAAGTTGCTGCCATCGGACTTGCTTCCATAGAAGACTAAGTCCTTTTCATTGTAATTATAGAGTAGTTTTACTTCATTCATTTTCAGTGTGCTTCTACAGCTTTCTTAGGTCAACTCATGTAACTTTGGTTTTTTTTTTTAAGCATTATTAAGGGGGACCAAAGAATTCAAACATTCAAGCATTCAAACAATTCTATGTACTGGTGTCTCTCCCCCCGACACGACATTGCATCTTGTAATAGCTTTCATCATCATCAATACAATCATCAGCTTTCATTATCAATTGCTCATTTTCTGCTGCTCAATTGCTCATGACATTGGTTTTCCTGTACGGCACTGACAATCTAGTCTAGCGTACGGCGAGGACCTCAGTTGGCGCATAGCAACCGTACTGACATCGGTTGCTTAGCCTTACGTCGCCCTTCCAAGAAACTTCAGGAAGACGCCACGTAATAGTTATAACGGTTGATTATTTGATTGTCATTTATTTTTTCTTAATTACCCTCACTCGTACTATAACTGTGTTTTGATTTCTTGCTGCATTATCATTTGTTTACCCTTATTGCTATTTGTTGTCTTTACTTTTCATTACTAGCATTATATTGTTATTCCTTCCATGATTATCTTTATATTGAATCATGTTCCTCTATTAGGTTTACATTAATATTTTCACAAGTTATTAAGTCTGGTAGGTGTCTTGACTTGTTCCTTGTCACTACTCCATTCAGGTTTGTAACGACCCGACCGGTTGTTTTGAGCTCTAGCGCATCGTTTGGCAGTTTGAGGCCATGAGCAGCTTCACTTCAGGTATTATGACTAGTGCGTATGGTCGGAATTGAATTTTGGGAAGTTCGGAGGTGATTTGGAGAGAAAATTCTAAGTTCGAAAGCCTTAAGTTGGAGGAATTGGCTAAGGTTGGATTTTTAAGTAAATGGTCTCGGAATCAGGATTTGAATGTTCCAACAGGTTTGTATGATGAATTCGAACTTGGGCTTTTATCCGGATCGGGTTTTGGATGACCCGAGAATGTTTCGGTGCCTTTTTGTGGAAGTTGGCATTTTGGAAGAATTTCATAAATTTGGGTTGAAGTGCATTCAATGTTATCAATGTACTTTTGGGATTCCTAGTCTGGGAATAGCTCCGTATGGTGATTCTGGCATTGGGAGCGTGTCCGAAAGTGGATTTGGAGGTCCGCAGGTCATTTTGGAGTCATTTGGCTAAAGCAAGAAATATGAAGATTTTTGAGAAGGTTGACCGGAAGTGGACTTTTTGATATCGGGGTAGGAATCCAATTCCGGAAGTTGGAGTAGGCCCGTAATGTCAAATGTGACTTGTGTACAAAATTTGAGATCAATCGGACTTGATTTGATAGGTTTCAGCATCGAATATAGAAGTTAAAGTTTCAAAGTTTATTAGGTTTGAATTGGGGTGCGATTCATAGTTTCAATGTTGTTTGATATGATTTGAGGCCTTGAGAAAGTTTGTGTCGTGTTTTGGGACAGGTTGGTATGATTGAACAGGGGTCCCTGGGGCTTCGGTGTGTTTCGGGTTGTTTTCGGGTCAATTTTCCCATGTTTTTCTGCTGCTGATGCTGGTTCTAGTATACTCCATCGCGAACGTGGAGAGGAGATCGTGTTCGCGAATAAGGATTTTTGGGCTGGAGGAATTACTCATCGCGAACGCGAGGTGTAGGTCACGAACGTGAAGAGGTTGACTAAGGAAACTACGGGAACGCGAAGGGGCAATCGCGAACACCTAGAAGAAATGATGAGCTGGGCCTAAGGTCATTTGGCCTAAGCGAACGCGTAGAGGGTAACGCGAACGCGAGGGGTCTGGGCAGCTGGCCTTTGCGAACGCGACCGGTATGACACGAACGCGAAGAGGAAATTTGGGTCTAGAATTTTTGGCCTTCGCGAACGCGATCCTTTGGTCGCGAACGCGAAGAAGGGCAAACCTAGGCTGGGCAGAATGTTTTTAAGCGGGGTTTGAGTTTATTTCACCCATTTTTCACCCGGCTTGGGGGATATTTGGAGCTTTTCAAGACGGGATTTCATGATCAAGCATGAGATAAGTGATTTCTACTAGTTGTGAGTTACATACAAGGATTATACACGGATTTAGACATGAAAATTTGGGATTTTGAAGAAAAACCTAGAATTTGGTATTTTGGATTTTGACCACGAATTTGGGCATGGAATTGGGAATAAATCATATAGTTGAGTTTATAAGGTTATGGGTAATGATTATCTTAGAAAATATTTGGAATCCGGGCACGTGGACCCGAGGGTGGTTTTTATCGACTTTTCGAACGGAGTTTGGAATTGTTATAAATTGGAGTATAATGAGTATTAGAGTATATATTTATGGATTTGCTCATTTATTGACTAGTTTTGGAGCGTTAGGAATCTATTTGAGTTGATTGAATGGCTTGGGAGCCGGTTATGAACTTCGGAGCGAGGTAAGTCTCCTTTCTTACCTTGTAAGAGGGAATTAACCCCATAAGTGAATAAAACAAAGGTTTGTATCTAATTGTGGGGGCTACATACGTTCAAGGTGATGAGAGTCCGTACGTAGCTACTATTATGCTATTGTCCGGGTAGTTTCGGACCCGTATCATGCTATACTTGGAATGTTTGTCCACTTACTTGCTAATATAATCACTTAGTTGAAGGTTTGTATAAGATACTTGATTGTAAATGAGAAACTTGTATTTTCCTGAAAATAATTGTTATTTGTGGATCGGGCCGAGCGCCTCGGTAGTAAATAGATGCATCCATGGTTCGCGCCATTCGACCCTCTAGCAGTGCACAGTTTAAATATTTGTTCGATCGGGCCGTACGACCTTCGCATGATTTGCGCATGCTTGTATTGCTTGCCTTGAAATTTATATATAACGATATTGCCTCCCTGGTCTGAGATAAATTGATAAATTAATATGGCCTCATTGGCCGGAGATATAAATAGTTAAAAGATGAAAATAAATTATGAAATCCCCTATTAACAAGAGAATTATTTACCTGTCTTATGTTATTGTGTTTACCGCTGCTTCATAAAAATCCATAAATTATCATATCATTTGTATATTGATTATAGCCCATAGTAAGTGTCCGAGTAGACCCCTCGTCACTACTTCTTCGAGGTTAGGCGGGATACTTACTAGGTAGGCATTTATTTACGTACTCATACTAAACTTGATGCACGTTTTGTGCAGGTACATATATGAGTAGTGGCCTTGTGGGCGCAGAGGCACGGTCGCTACGGGGACTTAAGTGAGCTGCAGCTTATATACGACCCGCAACCAGCAGAGTCTCCTTTAGAGTATTGTATTGTCTTCCTGTCCAAAGTTGTATTTTAGATAGTTATTGTATTTTATTTTAAATTCCTAGAAAATACTCATGCAGTTGTGACACCGGGTTCTGGGATGAGTATGGGGTGTTCAGCATTGAAATTTGGAAAACATTGTTAACTATTTTATAAAATTCATCTTTTACTAGTTAAATTGAAGTAAATTTATGATTTCAAAATATTAAACTGAGGATTTAATTAACTATTTATTATTGGCTTGCCTGACAGTGGAGTCCGGCGCCATCAAGACCTTTAACGGATTTTGGGGCGTGACAACATAGTATCAGAGCACTAGGTTCACTTAGGTCTCATGAGTCATTGGCGAGTCTAGTAGAGTCTTGCGGATCGGTACGGAGATGACTGTACTTATCTTCGAGAGGCTACAGGGCTGTTAGGAGCACTTCTCTTGATTCCTCATCGTGCGATTCGATTCCTTTAAGGCTTATGCCATCATTTCCTTCCTATTCAGTCTTACGCGATGCGAATCGCTTATTAAATTGGAATCGAGGAAATTTAATGGCACTAATGATGTAGAGAAGGATGTTTCTCCCTATATATTCGATTGGGACAAACGTCGTCGCCTTGTGAAAGGATGCTCTGTCATCTCAGCTCAGTAGCTATATTTCTGATGGTTTTGGGGCTATGCGCCAATTGGTATGACGATTCATGCGTTGCTATCGTACCATGTTTGTGTAATGGAAGGATGCTTGTCTATGCATCGAAGCAGTAAATGACTTGGAAGGAGGTTTACTCAGTGCATGATTCATAGATCCAGTATTTTATTTCTGGCAAAGGAAAGGCAATCAGACCAGGAATGTTTAGATTTGGGTTGATGGAATAACGAGATTTGGTATTTTCAAGCATGGTAGGATTTTCATCAATAATGTGGTGCCGCCGCCCTTGATTGAATATGTTAAGTCCACTGGTGTTATGGTCTTCATCAATTTGCCTTCAGGGCAGGGTATTGTGAAATAGCGCTGGGGAAGCGGTTGTCAGAGATCGCAGTGTGCAATGGTCCAGGATCGAATCGGCATTCCCGATATTGATGGCTCGAGAAAGATGATTTTCGGAAGGGTTTGAAGTTGGTAGCGGTCTATCGGTTCAAGTGCTACAGAGGTAGATTTTGATTTAAGGCAACAACTGGGTAGCGAAGGATTGGGGAGGACATGTGGGAGGTGTCTTGTGGTGGTTAAGTTCCTAGAAGGCCAAGTATAAGAAACAGAAGTCGAGTAGTTTCTTAAAGGAGAGGGTTTGACCAAAAGTGGGAGAGTGGCAGAGTAGCATGTGGGTTTCGTGGTAGCATGACTACATTCCTTGAGAAAGTTTAGAGTGATTTGGGATTCATGGTTGACCGTGACTAGGTCTACGGACTTAAATTGGAATATTAGCTTCTATATTGAGGAAGATTGGGTGTGACAAGAGGAAGTTGCTTAATATGAAGAAGGATACCATATGACTTTGGATTGGAATGTCTTGTCGTACCTTTAGTTGATGTCCATGAGGAGTGAACGGACCTGTACAACTGGTGAATGAGCACGGGCTCAGGATGGGTTACATATTTCATAGTTATTGTACCCAGTGTAGCGACATTGGATGATGTCGGCATGGAATTTAAACATGCGGGTTATCTTCTGTGAGTAGGTTAGCGGTTGTGTGGTGTTGATGGGCCTGTCATGAAAGAATTCTATTGGTTATCCGGCAGAGGTCGAATATGTGAATGTGGTTAGTGATTTAGAGTGTTCATGAAAAGTCAAATGGAAGGATTTCGATGAATTTGGCGAGTTGGTTGTGCAAGATCAGTTTAACGATGAAGAAAGAATCTTGGCGGGTTCTAGAGTTATGCAATGGTAGCTTCAAGATAAGTGGTAGAGTCTCACCGCCTACAGTTGGATTTCATGGTTCTCTATTTGTAAGATTTCTGGTTATCGGCATATTGATGGGTTATTACAACTAAGGAAGAGAACATCAGTGGTAATCTGAGCAAGCTATTTTAGGAATGTGTGCTATAGTTGGACTTATCGATTCATGCTCAGGTTTTGGGAAGATTCAGGATTTATGCTTCGTGTTAAGGCGAGTTATAAGGAAGATGATTCGGCCAGGTGCTTCCTTGAGAGGGTACTCATGTGTTAGCAGAGCCTTGTAGTTGATTGTATTCGGGACCAAGTCAGAGCGGGTGACTCTCAATAACGGTCCTAGTGGATTCAAAAGTTAAGGTGGGGTACCTAAGGATTTCGAGCTTGTAGTATGGTTGAATATCGAGCTTCTGCGGTGGATTATGATAAAAGAGCTTGGAGTGTTCTACATTATATTCGGGTTGCAGTGTAGCATTGGAGGAATGGAAGGAAATAACTTTGGATTCATAGAGAGATTTTCCAGAAAATAGGTGTACCAGTTGAAGATGCGAACATGCGCACAAGGAGGGTATGAGATGGTTCGTGGGATTTGAGACAACATGGTCTCATGATTCAAGGACACTCAAGATGAATGCGGATTTAGTTCGTTATATGTTGACCGGAGTTATTGTTATTTCTAAGACAGGTTAAGGATAAGTTAGAAGAAGTCGGATCAGTTAGCCATGGTTGAATTGGCATGATGGTGGCAGTGATCAGTTCCTCCAGCGTGATTAGATTATGCATGTGATTTGTGGCGGGACGTGCGAGGCTTGACAGCTGCCGTAATTGATTGTATTTGGATGCATTCGAGTATTATGGCCTGTTATGTGTAGGCGAATACCGGAAGGGATATGGTGGTTTAGACCACTTGAGTATTTGTGTTTTCTACGTTTATGAGAATTCAGTCATATGTTGCAATGATTCTCCTGAAACGAGTAAAGCGAAAGGTTTCTACAAAGTGAAGTGTGTATCCTATTAGTGGTTTAGGAGCTATGATGAAATTCTTGGGTCCTCGCGCATTGGTAAGATAGGTGCGGTGAGCGGCATGAAAATTGAAAGATTAGGGATTGAGGTTGCAGTTCGGTATTGACAAGGATGCCACGAGCTCAGATGAGCCGAAAAAAAGGAATTTAGATATTTAGAATAAGCTGGTATTGTCTCTAGAGTCACCTGAGATCAGTGTCCTTTGTAAAAGGCTTTGCATACTGATTGCGGATTCTTGATATGATTTACAGCATTAGTGTGACAGGTGGTATGGATGTGCAGACTTGTTACCTGGTGCGGAAGGTTGTGGGAGCGTGTTCCACGGGAAGATTGTATAAGTGTGACATGTAGTCACTTGATTGAGTGAATATTGAAACCAAGTATGAAGATGGTGGCGATATCGCTAATTCGAGAATTTATGCCTGGAGGGCGCTCGGTTCATTTGGTTGTGGACTGTGGAAGTTTGTTCCGGTTATGATGGCTGTTCTTATATGTTATGGGAAAAAGGGGTTATTATGGATCCTTGAAAGGTTATTAACCTACTACGGTGTGATCAGAATCGGCTTGAGGTCTGTGGAAGGATTTAAATAAGAATATGGGCTCTGTATCAGGCTGGATGTGTTCATTTCAGCATAGTGCTCCTTATAGAGGAGTATTCGAACGTTGAATGTCGTTTCTGTGTTGGCTTTTTCATGTAATGCTATATTGTGCCGTGTGAGTTGTGAAACGGCTTGATAAATTTCACGTGTTGAGGTTCTGCATAGCAATAATGTTATGTGAGCAGGATGGCTCTCGAGATTCAGATCATATGTCGCACCTTAGTTGTGCTTGAGTTTTGTAGCGTATGGCGCTGTCGGTCCTCCCAGGGATGGTATTATGCACTTAGCGTGCTTGTATCTGATATTCGGATATTTTGTAGTAATGAGCATTCTAGCTCGGTAAGTATTTCCTTATAGATTCTTTTTGTGCAGATCGGGTGGCACGCCGCCACGGGTATGTTGTTTGGATCGGGTTGCTCGTCGCAACAGTGTGATGTTGAGTACAGTCCCCTATATCTATTTTTGTGTGCTTTGTTTTCCATTTTCTGGGGAAGGTTCGTAACACTTTTTCGGTTGTCTAGTTAGTTACGTGGGTTGGGTAGTTCTTTCCAGAGTTTGTTTTCCGTATGTATCACATTCGAGTTGGTAGCTTGTTGGCACATTGTGGCATCACATGAGACTTTGATCGTGTCTGAGGTGGCTTATTGCCTGAGCAGCTTGTACCAGGGTGAGACGTGATTATTGGATCCGGGATCAGTACGATCGGATTATATGAAGTATAGTAAAGAGCAAATACCATTATTTGGTTCATAATGGGGTGATGATTCTAATAAAAGGGAGAGATTCAATGATATGTTGACTCTGTAGTTGGTTATGAATTTCTACACATCTCTTATGTCGTGGCGATATTGCAAGAGTTGGAACCAGACTTATATTTGTCAAGGTGCATGGTGAGCATCGGATTCGGGGAATGTCGGCTATTATGATCAGAGAATGTTATTATGGTCATGTGAATATTGCGATGCATGGCGTGAATTCGGCAAAGGTATGCAGTCGTGTTCTGGTACATCGTGTGGGGTTTGATTTGTTGTTCGTATGTTGGAAGCAGGCCTGGTAGAGAGTTCTAGATGTTAGAACTGGTCTCTAAGGCTTATTTGCCTAGATAAAAGAGAATATCTTCATATTTGATCGAGCTAATGTGCTCAACTGAGTTGTGGTAGCACGGGTAGGTGCACGAGGTATTAAACAGTGATTTCGGACAACCCAGAGCAGTTCATAGCACGTTCGAGGACGAACGCATGTTTAAGTGGGAGAGAATCTAATGACCTGACTGACCGTTTTGAGCTCTAGCACGTTGTTCGGTAGTTTGAGGCCATGAGCAGCATCACTTCAGGAATTATGACTTGTGCGTATGGTCGGAACTGAATTTCGGGAAGTTCGGAGTTGATTTGGAGAGAAAATTCTACGTTCGGAAGCCTTAAGTTGGAGGAATTGGCTAAGGTTGGATTTTTGAGTAAATGATCTCGGAATCGGGATTTGAAGGTTTCAAGACACTTACCTCAAAACACGCTAACTCAATCAACTAGTAGGCCTTTTCCTCGACTATCCAACTTCGAACGGCTCAAATCTAGCCAAAACAATGTCATACCATGAATATAAACTATAGGAAACTATTTCGAATAATAAAATTATGATCTTTGCAAAGAAATAAAAAGTAAACTCGGGCCCGCATCTCGAAACCCACAAGAATTACAAAATCCGAACACTCATTCGATAACGAGTCCAGCCATACACGAATTACTCAAATCCAACCTCAAATCGCCTTTCAAATCCCCTAATTTTAACCTAAGAAGTTTTCACAATTTTTCCCTAATTTTCCAACTCAGATCACTAATAAAAAGATGGAATTAATAATAGATTCGTGTAATTTAACCAAAACATAGTAAGGATTACTTACCCCCAATGTTTGCCTTCAAAATCTCCCGAAATATCTCCTCACGTTGAGCACTCTAAGTCCAAAAATGGATTATGAAAATCAAAATCTCGAACAAGACCTTTCTGCTTAGCGAATACGCTTCTGCGACCGGGTGGTCCGCTTCTAAGGAATCACACTTGTAGAAAAAGAAGCGCACTTGTGCATAACACTCAATCCAGACCCCTCCGTTCCTGCGGAATAACGCCCACACCTACGCATGCACGCCTGCTGAAGGAATATTGCACCTGCGACCATTGGCCGCTCATGCGCTCATTTTCATCACAGAAGCGAAGTCGCTTCTGCGGAGGCTTTTCCGCTTCTGCAATCCCAGCATCCCCCACTCACTTCCGCACATGTGCTCCTAATTACGCACCTGCAGCATTGCACCTGTGGCCCTGTGGCTATACCCGAAGCAGTAGTGCTTCAAAAATGTTTAAGGTCCAAAAATGTTCTAGATTCAATCCAAATCACACCCGGGGCCCCTCAGACCCCGGCCGAATATACCAACAAGTTCCAAGACATATAACGGACCTACTGGAGGCCAAAAATCACATAAAACAACATTGATTCTATGAATCGCAACTCTAATTCAAGCCTATGAAACTATGAACTTCCGAATTGCAAAACTAATGTCGATTCATACCAAAACAATTCCTATTGACTTTAATTTTTTCACACAAGTCATAATGACATGACAGACCTATTCCAACTTTTGGAATCGTAATCAAATCCGATACCAATAATGTCAACTCCTAGTTAGACTTTCCAACCTTCCAAACCTTTAATTTTCTAACGTTCGCCAATTCATGCCAAAACGACCTACGGACCTCCAAATCAACATCCGGATACGCTCCTAAGTCCAAAATCACCATACGGAGCTATTGGAACTGTCAAAACTTTGTTCCGGAGTCATCTACATAAAAATCAAACTACGGTCAACTCCTTCAACTTAAACCTCTAACTTAGGGACTGTGTGTCCCACTTTACTCTGAAACTCACCCCGCTGCTCAGTATGGTAGATTTTGATGTTATTTTGGGCATAGATTGGTTTTTGCCCTATCATGCTATTTTGGATTGTCACGCCAAGGCGATGACGTTTGCTATGCCAAGGTTTTCCGCAGTTAGAGTGAAGGGGTGCTTTAGATTATGTTCCTTGCAGGGTGGTGTATTTCCTTAAGGCACAACAGATTGTTAGGAAGGGGTGTGAGGCATATCTAGCCTTCGTGAGAGATGACAATGTTGATACTCCTATCGTTGAGTCAGTTCCAGTAGTTGGGGACTATCCCGATGAATTTCTGGCGGATCATCCGGGTATGCCGCCCGACAGGGATATCGATTTTGGTATTGATCTATTGACGGGCACTCAACCCATTTCTATTCTACCATATCGTATGGCCCCAGCACAGTTGAAGGAGTTAAAGGAGCAATTACAAGAGTTACTTGATAAGGGCTTCATTCGGCCTAGTGTGTCACCATGGGGAGCTCCGGTCTTGTTTGTAAAGAAGAATTATGGTTCTATGCGCATGTGTATTGATTATAAACAGTTGATCAATGCTATAGTGAAGAACAGGTATGCTTTTCCATGCATTGAGGACCTATTTGATCAGCTACAGGGTGCCAGAGTATGTTTCAAAGATTGATTTGCGGTTAGACTATCATCAGTTGAAGATTCGGGAACCGGATATTTCGAAGACTGCCTTTAGGACTTGGCATGGTCTTTACGAGTTCCTTGTGATGTTATTTGGGCTGACCAACACCCCAGTAGCATTCATGCACTTGATGAATAGTGTATTGCAGCTCTATCTTGACTTATTCGCCATTATGATTATTGACGACACCTTGGTGTACTCCCGGAGATGGGAGGAGTATGAGCAGCACCTGAGGACCATGCTTCATACCTTGAGAGAAAAGAAGTTATATGCAAAATTTTCAAAGTGTGAATTCTGGCTTGATTCAGTGGCGTTCTTGGGGTCATGTAGTGTCGAGTGAGGGGATCAATGTAGATCTGAAGAAGATTGAAGCAGTGCAGATCTGGCCAGGCTGTCTTCAGCTACTGAGATCCAGAGTTTTCTTGGTTTGGTAGGGTATTATCATCGATTCGTTGAGGGTTTCGCATCTATTACTACACCTATGACCAGATTGAACCATAAAGGTGCTCCGTTTAGGTTGACCGGGGAGTGTTAGGAGAGATTTCAAAAGCTCAAGACAACTTTCACTACAACCCAAATATTGGTGGTGCCTACAGATTTGGGGTCTTACACTGTGTACTATGATGCATCGTGTACTGGCCTCGGTGCGGTGTTGATGCAAGACGTTAGGGTGATTGACTACGCATCTAGACAAGTGAAGGTGCATGAGAAGAACTATCATGTCTATGACCTTGTGTTATCAGCTATTGTTCATGCCTTAAAGATATGGCGGCACTATTTGTACGGTGTCCCTTGTGAGGTCTATACTGACCACCGGAGTCTACAACATCTGTTCAAATAGAAGGATCTTAACTTGCGGCAGCGGAGATGGTTAGAGTAGCTTAAGAACTATGATATCACCATTATGTATCATCCCGAGAAGGCCAATGTGGGGGTCGATGCCTTTAGTCGAAAGGCGGAGAGCTTGGCAGTTTAGCATATCTACCAGCAGCAGAAAGGCCATTAGCATTAGATGTTTAGGCCTTGGCCAACCAATTTATTAGGTCGGATGTTTCGGAGCCGAGTCGCGTTTTGGAATGTATGGTTTCTCGGTCTTCTCTATATGATTGTATCAGAGAGTGCTAGTATGAAGACCCCCATTTGCTTGTCCTCAAGGACACGGTTCAGCACGGCGATGCAAAGGAGGTCACTATTGGGGATGACGGTGTGTTGCAGATGTAGGGTAGGCTATGTGTGCTCAATATTGATGGTTTGTGTGAGTTGATTCTTTAGGAGGACCACAATTTGCGGTACTCCATTATCCGAATGCCGCCAAGATGTATCGGGACTTGAGGCAACACTATTGGTTGACGAGAATGAAGAAGGACATAGTGGAGTATGTAGCTCGGTGCCTATATTGTCAACATGTGAAATATGAGCATCAACGGCCAGGTGGATTGCTTCAGAGGCTAGAGATTCCAGAGTGAAAATGGGAGCGGATTATGATGGATTTTGTTGTTGGACTCCCACGGACTCAGAGGAAGTTCGATGTAGTATCGGTGATTGTTGATAGGTTGACCAAGTCAGCCCATTTCATTCAAGTTGTGACTATTTATTCTTCAGAGTAGCTGGCTCAGGTCTATATTATTGAGATTGTAAGACTTCATGGCATGCTGGTATCCATCATCTCTTACCGGGGTACGCAGTTTACATCATGGTTCTGGAGGGTCGTACAACGTGAGTTAGGCACGTGGGTTGAGTTGAGTATAGAATTTCACCCTCATACGGATGGACAGTCTGAGTGCACTATTCAAATATTAGAAGATATGCTTAGCGCATATGCGATAGAGTTTGGGGGTTCTTGGGATCTGTTCTTTCCGCTTGCGGAGTTTCCTACAACAACCTTTACCAGTCGAGCATTCAGATGGATCCATACGAGGCTTTGTATGAGAGGCGATGTCGGTCTCTGGTGGGTTGGTTTTAGTCGGGCGAGGCTAGGGTATTGGGTACAGACTTGGTTCAAGATGCTTTGGAAAAGGTTAAGTTAATTCAAGATCGACTTCGTACAACCCAATCTAGACAGAAGAGTTATTCGGCTTGGAAGGTTCGCGACATTGCATTCATGGTTGGGGAGCGGGTCTTGTTATGGGTTTCGCCCATGAAGGGTGTTATGAGGTTCGAAAGGAATGGCAAGTTGAGCCCTAGGTATATCAGACCTTTTGAAATACTTGAGAGGATTGGAGAGGTGGCCTACAGGCTTGCACTACCACCTAGTCTAGCCGCAGTTCATCTAGTATTCCCCAGTTTCTATGCTCCAAAAGTATCACGGTGATCTATCTCATGTGTTGGATTTCAGCTCAGTCCAGCTGGAAAATGATTTGTCTTATTAGATCTGCTTTGGTCTCAAAACCACCAAGAACAAGTAAAAATGACCGATACACATGGTCAACGATAATGGAATCTCCCATAGGTGTGGACACATAGACAGGAGTACTCAAAGAATCATGGGTTATACCCAAATATGGAGCAATGTAAGATGGTACATATGAATAAGTGGAGTCTAGATCAAATAAGACCGATGCATCTCTATGAAAAACCAGAATGACACCTGTGATAACTAAGTCGGATGCAACTGCCTCTGTCCTAGCAGGAAGAGCATAACATCTGGTCTGGCCTCCCTCTCTAGGGAGACCTCTACCTGCCCTACCTCCACCTCTAGCTGGTTGTGCAGGTGGAGTACCAATTGGTGCGGTAACCATGGACTGAGAAGACTGAGGACCTTGTAGAATACGTGGGGCCAGAGTAGTCGGTTGAGGTGCACCCCTCCAGAGTCTAGGCCAGTCCCTCACCATATGACGAGTGTCACAACACTAAAAATAAGCCGTCGGAGGATATGGCTGCTGGAACTGGCTCGGGCCTTGTCGGCTGGACTGACCGCTGAAAACACCCCGTGTAGGAGGTGTACTAGACAATGGTGGTGCATAATAAAGAACCTGAGGCTTGGGAGTAGCCGCAATACCACTAGAACCTGGAAGTGCTGACTGAACAGGACGACTCACATATCCTCTACCATTACGGGCTGCAACTGGGGAACGGACACCATTATATGTGCTAGAATCTCGAGGCCTCTTGGCCTCCCTTTCCTCTCTCTCTCTCGGGCCCACATACCCTCCAATCTCCTAGCGATCTCCACTACTTGCTGGTATTGGATGTCCATCTCTAACTCCAGAGCCATGCAGAATCTGATACCAGGGTTGAGCCCCTCGATAAATCAACGAACTCACCCTCTGACAATGTAGACTAAAGTTGGTGCATGCTTGACAAATCACTAAACTGGACTACAAACTCCGATACGGTCATAGTACCCTGGGGCAACTGCTTAAACTCTGTGCGCCATGCATCCATAAGACTCTGGAAAACAAACTCCCTCATGAATATCTCTAAGAACTGATCCCAGGTGAGTGAAGTTGCCTCGGCTGGGCTACCTAACTCATATGCTCGCCACTACTGATAAGTCGTTTACTTAAGCTGGATCGTAGTGAAAGCAACCCCACTCGACTCCACAATACCTAGAGTACGGAGGATATACTGGCACTCCTCAAGAAAACCCTGGGCATCCTCTAAAGCCAAATCACTAAAATTAGGAGGGTGGTACTTTTTGTACCTCTCGAGCCTGAGCTAATCCCCCTTAGAAGCAGCTGCCCTAACCTCGGGCAGAACTAGGAGAACTTGCTGCAATGATATGACCTTTGGGACCTGGCTAACCTGTACTCACTGCTCTGGGGGTACGGGTGGCAGGAGTCCGTGCCCCCCCCCCCCAACTGAGATGTGGCGGG
>AWOL01S0110596.1:19814-36816 GCA_000715115.1 Nicotiana otophora
CCCCCCCCCCCAACCTGAGATGTGGCGGGAGTAAGTGGGATCAATCCTGCCTGAGCCAGAGTGCCAAATATGCTAAAATATTGAGCGAGGGTCTTCTAAAGTGTTAGGGCAGTAACAGGCGCATCAGATGTCTGTCCTCCAACTAGAGCTACTAGTGGCCCATCTATAGCTACTCGGGTCGTTGCTCTGGCTGCACCTCAAACCCGACCCGGCCTCTCGCGAGTCTAGCAGGGGGCGTGGGTGTCTAATCAACTTATTCGAATTTGCGTATCCTCACCATCTATGAGAGAATAGAAAAATAGAGATTTAGAATTTCGAAGTCAATAAATCCGCATGATAAGGAATAAAAGAAGTGAAACTTTTCCTGACAGCTCCATAGCCTCTCGAAGATAAGTACAGACGTCTCTGTACCGATGCGCGAGACTCTACTAAACTTGTTTGTGACTCGTAACACCTATGAACCTAGTGCTCCGATACCAACTTGTCACGACCCCAATTTCCCTCTGTGGGATGTCATGATGGCACCTTGTCTCTAAGACTAGGTAAGCCTAACATTCATGCTGAAATAATAATTTGTCTCAAACTCAGAAACTACATAAAACAAACTTTGCAACTCAGCATATACTACTCCTAGGACCCGGCGAATACAAGTCACAAGATCTAAGTAGAAGTACTAAATAATCCTATACATCAATGTCTATAAAAAGATAATGAATAAAGAAAACTAGAGAGAGAGGGACTCTAAGGCCTGCAGATGTCAGCAGGTATACTTCGAAGACTTCGCAACTTAACCCTAGCTAATGCCTGGGCTTAAGAAGTACCTGGATCTGCACAAAAATATGTACAGAAGAGTAGCATGAGTACACCACGGAGAGCATAAGGAATGATAGCAAGAGTATCATGAGTACACCACCCATTAAGTGCCAAGCCTAACCTTGGTAGAGTAGTGACGAGGTCAGGTCAGGGCCTTACTGGAAATAAATAAGAAAAATTGTACAAGTGTATGGAAGTGTAGTAATGATAGCAATGAAATAGAAACAACAATTAACATTTCAAGGTTATCTACACGGAAATAAAGCAAATAATGCAACACGGAGAGCACAAGGAATGATATGTTAAGGGAAGCAAAATAACCAAAGACAAGCAAAGCAATAGAGAAATACCAACAACAGTCACTTCCAAGACCACCTCGTAGTCTCAAAGAACAAGAATAATTCACAATCATTCCTTATATCACCGCGGGAGCCTTGAATTTAGTTATTAAAAAAATAATCATTTTTCCGAAATAGCATCCCGCGTTTTAGCCCATCTTATCACACCGCATGGCTTCTAGTAGTTCCTCTACTATCCACGCGTATCAAGCCCACATTATCTCACCGCATGCGTTTTAACCCCAGACCCTATACTACTGCATGCGTATCAATATCACAACGTATCACAAATCGCATCTCAAGTGCCCAATAACAACACAGTAAAGAGCCCATGGCTCAACCACAATGTACACAAGAGTCTCAACAATAACAACCGGAAGTGAATAACTCAGCAGAATAGTATTCCACAAATTAATAATTCGCCTCAATGTGAATCACGGCCTTTATAACTCAATACCAATTTTAACAACAAAATATTCCAAGAATGACAACTTCAAGTAAAGAGTTCAATGGTTAATAAGAATACGGAATAAAGGGAACAAGAACTTCAACTAACACATGTAGAGCAATTAACAAGTAAGAGATAAGGCAAGTACAACATGTGAAAATAGACTAATGATGATGAATATAACATGATAAGATAACTCAATTAAGGCATGAAAGGATTCTACATAGCTAAAACTGGTTGGAGTATCAACTATCCAACTAGTAGGCCTTTTCCTAGATTATCCAACTCCGAACTGCTAGAATCTAGCCAAAACAACTTCATGCCATGAATATAAGCTATAGGAAATTATTTTGAATAATAAAATTACGATCATTGCAAAGAAATAAAAAGTCAACCCGGGGCCGCATCTCAGAACCTGACCAAAATTACAAAATCAGAACTCCAATTCGATAATGAGTCCATCCATAAAAGAATTACTCAAATCAGACCTCAAATCGCCTTCCAAATCCCCAAATCTTACCCTAAGAAGTTTTCACAAATGTTTCCTAATTTTCCAACCCAAATTGCAAATTAGAAGATGGAATTAACAATAGATTCATGTAATTTAACCAAAACCGAGTTAGGATTACTTACTCCAATGTTTTCATTGGAATCTCCCAAAATATCGCCTCACGCCGAGCTCTCAAACTCTCGAACAAGACCTTTCTGCTCAGCGAATCCGCTTCTACAACCGGGAGGTCCGCTTCTGCTGAACCGCTCATGCAGAAAAATGAAGCGCACCTGCGCATAACACTAAACCGAGACCCCTCCACTTTTGCAGAATAACTCCTGCACCTACGCACGCGTGCCTATGGAAGGAATGTCGCAACTGCGACCATTGGCCACTCCTACACTGCTTTCCATCGCAGAAGCGAAGTCGCTTCTGCGGAGACATTCCCACTTCTGCGATCCCAGCGTCCCCCACTCACTTCCACACCTGGGCTCCTAATGTCGCACCTGCGGCATCGCACCTGCGGCTATACCCATCGCAGGTGCGATCACACCAGAAGCAGCAGTGCTTTAGAAATGTTTAAAGTCCAAAAATGTTCCGGATTCGATCCGAATCACAGCTGGGGGCCCCGGGACCCCATCCGAATATACCAACAAGTTCCAAATCACATAGCAGACCTACTCGTGGCCAAAAATCACATACAATAACATCGATTCTATGAATCGCAACCACAATTCAAGCGTAGGAAACTATGAACTTCCGAATTATAAAAGTAATGTCGGTTCATACCAAAACAACCCTGATTGACTTCAAAATTTGCACACAAGTCATAAATGACATGACATACCTATTCCAACTTCCGAAATCAAAATCCAACCCCGATATCAATAAAGTCAACTCCTGGTCAAACTTTTCAACCTTCCAAACCTTCAATTTTCTAACTTTCGCCAATTCACACCGAAATGACCTACGAACCTCCAAATCGACTTCTGGACACGCTCCTAAGTCCAAAATCACAATACAGAGATACTTGAACTGTCAAAACTCCATTCTGGAGTCGTCTATACAAAAGTCAAACTACGGTCAACGCATTCAACTTAAACCTCCTATGTAGGGACTATGTGTCCTATTACACTCCGAAACTCACCCGAAACCAAAACAAAACACCCCGGCAAATCTCATAACCACAATATAGCATAGAAGAGGCAGTAAACAGGGGATCAGGGGTAAAATACTAAAACAATAGCCTGGTTGTTACAACAACACACCTATACATAGGACGTCTCTCTATAAGCTTCTAAGAGTCACATATCATAAGGTCGGGACAGGGCTCCAGCATACCCATCTCATATACATTTGATCATACCGACTAAAAATGACAACTCCAGAACAAGTGGAGTGCGTCAACCACTGCTGAACTGGATAACCTACTAGGGAGGTTCATCTGTCTATCAGCATGGACCTGCAGGCATGAAACACAATGCTCCTGGCAAAGAAACACCAGTAGGAATAATGCACCGTGTATGTAAGGGAGATAAGAACATAAGTAAAGAATCAATTTAAAAGAGAGTCAAGAAGGATCAATATGTTACTCTGGATTGTCACTAAGGGCCATGATACGCATAGATATATTGTATACGCATATATAACACCATCAAGATGCATATACCATATATACGTGCATATATATCCATCGGGCCTCTGTGGGCATCATCATCATCATCATCATCATCATAATAATAATAATAATAATAATAATAATAATAATAATAATAATAATAACAATAATAATAACCATACTAACCAATGTATCGGTCGTTCTATGTACTATACATATATGTGTATATAATGCCATCAAGATATATTCATATGTATATATGCATAAAGACCATTAAGATGCATTATGAGCATTTCAGAGTAACACAAAGTCGTTACACCTTTGCTTTTCCTTATGTGACTTACATGACATTATGCTTCCCATATGATATCAAGAAGAACAAGACATAAGATACTTATGAAACATAGATTTGAAAAATGAGCATAACCATCTCTATTATTAAGAGTGTAGCTATATTTGGAAGGAACGTTTGGTTACGTTTCTGTTTCGGTCAACTTAAATCATGCCAAAAGAGGAGAGTTTTCCTTAACATACATTGTATCGAACCACGATGTATCAAGCCAAAATTAGCCTCCTTCATGCCTAAGTCTACATTCAACAATGAGGGCACTAACATTAATTATGAGTAACTAAACTATCTCTTATCGAGCAACCAACTCATTTTATATAAAATCGGACAGCATCTCCCCTGTTTTCCTTACTTTCCTAAGTCCATAAAAACAATAATAATACATTCAACCTTCAACTATATACTTCCAGTATCAAAACATACCCAAACAACCCAACAACACAATACAACAATACTCAATATCAAGTTTTCGATTTCTAGTCGACATCTTGCATGTTTTCAACCATCCAGCATATCACGAACCTAAAATAACTCTTATGCATGAAGAAAAACAAGATTCTTACCTTAAATCTCAAAAACCAGCAGCAAATTAACTTAGAACAATTTCAAAGCAGTCCGGCAACTCACAACTACATCATATACGATTTCCGACCTTTATTTCACTAGTTCTCAACCAAACATCTACATACATCTTGTATGAACTCAAAAATATGTAGGAGAAGTAGAATCTTGCCATACATAAATAACAAGCCTTTTCTTATGCTTCCTCAACTTGGAAGAACAACCAACACAAGTACAACGTGATAGAACTGTGTTCTACTAACACCACGGGATATACGACATTGGATTTATGTTTTTTACCTTTGGTTTTGCTCTTGGATCACGTAGGAACCCTTGGGAGAGTATTTTGGAGTTAATAGGATCTGTTAGTCTCAAAAATGGAATGAGAAAAGGAAGAGGCTGATTTATACATCAAAAGAAGTTTCCCACCGCCTATATGGGTTTGAAAAGCGAAAATGCAAATACCTTTCTACTCTGATGTCATATCAACGCGCGATTTAATGAGTTGGAAACTAAACTCCTAGACCTTCACCTTGGTGGGTGTATCACCCCGTAACTCCCAGTAAATTAGGAGAAAAACTCGGTGACATTTGACCCACATTTTAGTAAACTTATGAACATAACTTGCGATAAATTTTGCCAACTTTTGTTTTATAACTTGCTTGAATTCAAAACTTAACATACAACTATTATATGGTTCAAATACCTCATAACATGATTTTGATTCAAATTTTCACTTTGATTTACATGATTTTGATGTTAAATCTAAGATATATCGATGAAATATAGTGGGCAATAGATTAGAATCACTTATCCAAAGTTTGTAGATGAAAATCCCCTCTCCAAATTACCTCCTAGTGAGTCTAGGGTTCTAAAATGAGAGAATATGAGATAAAATCCCGACTTCTAGCCCTTTTGATCAGCTGCAGATGTCGCAAATACGACATGGGTTTGAAACTGCGAACCCTCGCAATTGCGTAGAATTCATCACAAAGTGGCCACTGACAAGTCTACAGGGACTTCGCAATTGCGACAAATGGGTACGCAACTGCAAACATTGTCCCTTCGCAAAAGCGACAGTTTTGTCACAAATGCCAGCTACCCAAAATCCTAAGCCACTTCGCAATTACGAGCCAGGTATCTCAATTGTGATGCCTGAGGGGCCCTTCTAAGCTTGCAATTGAGAACCTGGTGTTCGCAAATGCGATACTGGAGTCATCAGCACACCACATCCCGTATTTCAGTTCAAAACCTTTCGAAACATGTCCGAGCCCTCGGGGCTCCAAACCAAACATCCACACAAGTCTAAAAATATCATACGAATTCGCTCGCACGAACAAAACAAAAAAATAACATCTATAATTACAAATAAAACACTAAAATGCATAAGTTTCAAAGTAAATTTCAAGAACTACTAGAATTGCATCTAAGCGTCCGAATCCTATCAATTCAACTCCAAATGATACCAAATTTCGCCAACAAATTCTATATCAATTCAACTCAAAATGATACCAAATTTTGCAGATAAATTCTAAATAGTATAATGGAATTATTCCAAGTCCCAAAATCAAATTCCAAACTCACTAGCTAAAAGTCAACCTACAGTCAAACTTTTCAACTTCAAATTGCCAAATTTCGGCAAAATAACGCAAATCAACCTACGGACTTCCGAATTCAATTCCGGGCATAATCCTAAGTCCAAACTCATGATACAAAGCTATCAGAGCCATCAAAACATCATTCGGGGTCATTTTCACAAAAGTCAAAGTTTGGTCAATATTTCTAACTTAAGCTTCTAAGTCAAGAGTCAAAGGGTCAAAATCAACCCGAAATCATATCGGAACAAAACTAACAAACCCCCGCAAGTCATAAACCATAAACACATATGTGTGAAGCATGAAAAGGGGTAACGAGGTGCAAGTACACAAAACGACCGATCAGGTCGTTACATTCTACCCCACATAAAATAAAAGTTCATCCCCGAACGTGCATAAGGACATACCTGAAGTGATGAATAGATGAGGATATAAACTCCGCATGTTGTGATCGGTTTTCCAGGTCACCTCCTCGACTGGATGACCCCTCCATTGAACCTTCAGTGAAGCAATGTTCTTTGATCTCAACGTTCGGACCTGTCTGTCCAAGATTGCCACCGTCTCCTCAATATAAGTCAAATCCTTGTCTAATTGGATTGTGCTGAAGTCTAAAACATAAGACGGATCACCGTGATACTTCCAGAGCATAGAAACATAGAACACCTGATGAACCGCAGATAAAATAGGTGGCAATGCAAGCTTGTAGGCCACCTCACCGATCCTCTCAAAGATCTCAAAAGGTCCGATATACCTAAGGCTCAACTTGACCTTCTTTCCGAACCTAATCACATCCTTCATGGGTGAAACCCGAAGCAGAACTCGCTCTCCAACCATGAATGCAACATCACAAACCTTCCGATCTGCATAACGCTTATGTCTAGATTGGGCTGGACGAAGCCGATCCTGGATCAACTTGACATTCTCCAAGGCATCTCAAACCAAATATGTGCCCAATAACTTAGCCTATCCCAGCTCAAACCAACCAACTGGATAACAACACCGTCTCCCATATAGGGCCTCATAAGGAGCCATCCGGATACTCAATTGGTACCTGTTGTTGTAGGAAAACTCCACAAGTAGTAAGAACTGATCCTAAGAACCCCCGAAATCCATAACACATGCCCAAAGAATATCCTCCAATATCTGAATGGTGCGCTCGGACTGTCCGTCCTTCTGGGGTGAAATAATGTACTGAACGCAACTCGTGTGCCTAACTCACGTCGTACAACTCTCCAGAAATGCGATGTAAATTGCGTGCCCTGGTCAGAGATGATGGATATCAGCACGCCATAAAGTCAAATAATCTCACAGATATAGATCTCAGCCAGCTGCTCTGAAGAATAGGTAGTCACTACTAGAATTAAATGAGTCGACTTGGTCAACCTATCCATAATAACACATACCACGTCAAATTTCTTGTGAGTCTGCGGGAGCCCAACAACAAAATCCATGGTGATTTCCACTAGGGAATCTCAAATCTCTGAAGCAAACCGCCTGGCCTCTGCTGGTCAAACTTCACCTGATGACAATTAAGGGACTGAGCTACATACTCCACTATGTCATTCTTCATTCTCCTCTACGAATAGTGGTTCCTCAAATCCTGATACATCTTAGCGGCACCTGGATAAATTGAGTACCGTGAACTGTGAGCCTCTTGAAGGATCATCTCATGCAACCCATCTACATTGGGCACATATAATCGGCCATGTGTCTGCAATACCCCATCATCTCTAATAGAAACCTCCTTGGCATCGCCGTATAGAACCGCGTCCTTAAAGACAAGCAAATGGGGGTCATCATACTGACGCTCTCTGATGCGATCATATAAAGAAGACCGAGTGACCACACAAGCAAAAACTCGACTGGGCTCCGAAATATCCAATCTAACAAACTGTTTGGCCAAGTCCTAAACATCCATGGCTAGTAGCCTCTCTGCTGCCAATAGATATGCTAAACTCCCCAAGCTCTCCGCCTTTCGACTCAAGGCATCGACCACCACATTGGCCTTCCCAAGATGATATAGAATAGTGATATCATAGTCTTTATGAAACTCTAACCATCTCCTCTACGGTAAGTTAAGATCTTTCTATTTAAACAGATGTTGAGACTCTAGTGGTCGGTATAGACCTCACAAGGGACACTACACAAATAATTCAGCAAGATCTTCAATACATGAACAATAGCTGCCAATTGCATGTCTTGGACGGGATAATTGTTCTCATGGGGCTTTAGCTACCGAGACGTGCAGGCAATCACCCTATTATCTTGCATCAACATCGCGCCAAGGCCAACACGCGAAGCATCACAATACACAGTGTAAGACCCCGAACCTATAGTTAACAACAACACTGGGCTATAGTCAAAGCAGTCTTGAGTTTTTGAAAGCTCGCCTCACCCTCCTCGGATCATCTGAAAGGACACCCTTCGTGTCAATCTGGTCCTAGATGCAGCAATAGATGAGAAACCCTCTATGAAATGGCAATAATACCCGGCCAAACCAAGGAAACTCTGAATCTCAGTAGTCGAAGACGGTCTGGGCTAACTTTGAACTACTTAAATCTTCTTCGGATCTGCCTTGATCCCCTTACTCAACACAACATGACCCAAAAATGCCATCGAATCAAGCCAGAATTCACACTTTAAGAATTTTGCATATAACTTCTTCTCTCTCAAGGTCTGAAACACAATCCTTAGGTGGTGCTCATGATCTTCCTGGCTACGAGAGTATACCGAGATGTCGTCAATAAACACAATGATGAATGAATCAAGATATGACTGGAATACACTAATCATCAGGTGCACAAATACTGTTGGGGCATTGGTCAGCCTAAATAACATCACAAGGAACTTGTAGTGACCATACCGAGTCCTAAAAGCAGTCTTCGGGATATCCGGATCTCGAATCTTTAGCTGATGATACCCTAACCGCAAATCAATCTTTGAGAACACTCTGTCACTCTTTAGCTGATCAAATAAGTCATTAATGCACGACAATAGATACATGTTCTTTATTGTATCTTTGTTCAACTATCGATAATCAATACACATGCACATAGAACCATCCTTTTTCTTCACAAATAAAACTGGAGCACCCCAAGGCGATATACTAGTCTGAATAAAACCCTTATCAAGCAACTCTTGCAACTGCTTCTTTAAATCATTCAACTCGGATGGGGCCATATGATATGGTGGAATAGAAATGGGCTGAGTGCTCGGCAACATGTCAATACAAAAATAGATATCTCTATCGGGCGAAATGCCTGGAAGATCTGCTGGAAATACATCTGGGAAGTCCCTCACTACCGGAACTGACTCAACGGTAGGAGTATCAGCACTGACATCTCTTACAAAGGCTAGGTTAGAATCACACCCATTATCAACCATCCGCTGAGCCTTTAGGAATGACACAACCCTGCTGGGAACATAATCAAATGTATATTTCCACTTTAACCGTGACAGCCGTTGTATATCCAATGTTGTTGTCTTGGCGTGACACTCCAAAATAGCATGATAGGGCAACAACTAAGTAACAATATATCAACTATGGTCTCAAAACCACCAATGACAACTAAACACAACCGATACACACGGTCCACAATAATAGAATCTCCCACATGCATAGACACATAAATAGGAGAACTCAAGGAATTGCAAAATATATCCAGATACGGAGCAAGTAAGATGACACATATGAATAAGTGGATCACGGATCAAATAAGATTGATGCATCTCTATGACAAAACCGGAACCATACATGTAATGAATGTGTCTGAAGCAACCGCCTTCGGCCTACCCGAAAAAGCATATAATCTGGTCTGACATCACACTCTAGGGAAAACTCTACCCTCCCATCCCACCACCCCTAGCTAGATGTGCGGGTGGAGTTACAAACGGTGCTGCAACCATGGCCTTAGAAGTCTATGGAACCGATTGAATCCGTGAAGCCTGAGTAGTCTGTAGAGGTGCACCTCTCAAGAGTCTGGGCATTCTCTAACCATATGATGGGTATCACCACATTCGAGCAATCTCTCGATGGGCATTGCTACTGAGGCTAGCTCGGTCCTAGTCAGCTGGTCTGACCACTGAAGGCACCCTGTGCAGGAGGTACACTAGAAAGTGGTTGAGCAAAGTGTGCAACCTGAGAGATTGGAGTGACCGAAGCACCACTAGAAGATAGAAGTGTTGAATAAATTGGACGGCTCACAAAGCCTCTACCATGACGGGTTGTAACTA
The DNA here is from genome assembly GCA_000715115.1 of Nicotiana otophora. Lineage (NCBI taxonomy): Eukaryota > Viridiplantae > Streptophyta > Magnoliopsida > Solanales > Solanaceae > Nicotiana > Nicotiana otophora. The sequence goes on from AWOL01S0110596.1 coordinate 30,260, forward strand.
CAGACTAGTGGTGATACAGAGTGGCCACCACTAGTCTGTAGAGGTGCACCTCTCAAGAGTCTGGGCATTCTCTAACCATATGACGGGTATCACCACATTCGAGCAATCTCTCGATGGGCATTGCTACTGAGGCTAGCTCGGGCCTAGTCAACTGGTCTGACCACTGAAGGCACCCTGTGAAGGAGGTACACTAGAAAGTGGCTGAGCAAAGTGTGCAACCTGAGAGATTGGAGTGACCGGAGCACCACTAGAAGATAGAAGTGTTGAATAAATTGGACGGCTCACAAAGCCTCTACCATGATGGGTTGTAACTACAGAGTGGCCACCACTAAATCCACCACTACCTCGAGGCATTTTGGCCTCCCTGTCATCTGTCTCACGGCCCTTCATACCTTCCAACTTCCATGCAGTCTCCACCACCTGGTGATATGGGGTATCTGTCTCCAACTCTCGAGCCTTGTTTAATCTAATACCGTAGTTGAGCCCCTCGATAAATCGACGGACTCTCTCTCTTTAATTGTAGAAATCAAGGTAGGTGCATGTCTAGACAAATCACTGAATCGAACAACATATACTAACATTATCATAGTACTATGGCATAGCTGCTCAAACTCCATGCGCCATGCATCCCTAAGTAAAGCTGCATCTGGACTACCCTCCTAGTATCGTACTCTCTCCACCACTGATATGCTGCTTCTGATAGCTAGAATGTAGTAAAAGCAACCCCACTCGTCTCCACAATACCCATGGTGCGAAGAACACGGTGGAACTCCTCTAGAAAACCATGTGCATCCTCTGAAGATAAACCGTTGTAAGTAGGATGGTGATACTTCTTGAACCTCTCAATTCTAAGCTCCTCATCCTCAGATGTTGCTACCCTAACCTCAAGCTGTATCGGAACAACTAGCTGTACTGGTATACCCTCTAGGACCTGATCAATATAGACCTGCTACTCTAGGGTATGGGCTGCGGGAGTTTAAGCTCCTCCCCCATACTGAGATGTAGTTGGTGCAAGTGGAATCATCCTTACCTAAGCTAGAGTACCAAACATGCTCAAGAACTGTGCGAGGGTCTCCTGAAGTGCAGGGGTGGCAACAGGCACCTCGGGTGTCTATCCCCCAACTGGAGTTACTAGTGGCTCCTATGTCACGGCTCGTGTAGGTGCTCTAGTTTCACCACATGCCCCCTCCCTGGCCTCTGCCCCAAATGCGGGTGTTTGATCGTTGGATCCAGTAGTGCATTTCCTCACCATCTATGAGAAAATAGAAAGACAAAGATTCAGAATTTCGAAGTATAAAAATTCGCACGATAAGGAATCAAAGAAGTGAAGTTACCTAACAGTTCCGTAGCTTCTCGAAGATAAGTCCAAACGTCTCCGTACTGATCCGCAAGACTCTACTAATCCTGCTTATGACTCGTAACTCCTATGCACCTAGAGCTCTTATACCAACTTGTCACGAACCCAATTTCCCTCCTTAGGATTTCATGATGGCACCTAGTCTCTAGGACTAGGTAAGCCTAACATTTCATAATAACTTGACAGACATAATTAACAAAAATAATAAAGCAAGACTGATAAACTCATATATTCTTCCGAAATAGAATCTCAACAACACACTACCCAAAATCGGTGGAACTGAGTCATAAGCTCTATAAAGTAAACTAGATTGTCTACTACATCACTGTCTGAATGAAAATGCAACAGGAAGTAAAGATAAAGGAAAGTGACTCTGAGGCATGCGGACACCGAGCAGGTATACCTTGAAGTCCATGAAAAGCAGCTAACAGTCAATCACTAATGTCTGGCACAAACAGACGTACCTGGATCTGCATAAAAAGATGTGCAGAAGTGTAGTATGAGTACACCACAATGGTACCTAGTAAGTATCAGGCCTAACCTTGGTAGAGTAGTGATAAAGCCAGGTCAAGGCACCTACTAGGTCATAGTAAACAGAAAGAAAACGTCATAACAAGAAGTAATGGAAAGTGGAGAAATAGGTAATTTGAAGCAAGTTAATAACACAGACTAATGAGAGGATTGTAAGCATAGAGATAATATAAAGGAAGCAATTGTAAAGGACCACAATGATCGCATACAGACAATAACTGATGAAACAAAAAAGAACAAAATAATAAGAAGTGTTCCCACCAATAACTCTTTGCAACATGAGATAAACAATAATAATCACGATAAGGTACCGCCTCATGTACAATAAGAATCATAACCAAGGTACCGCCTCGTATATAACAGGAATCACAACTGAGGTACTGCCTTGTATTCACATTTCTCAAATTTCAATCACAATCGTTCCTTATACCGCCGCGTGAGCCTTACATTTAAATAGTTTTGAAAACATTTTCCAAAAATAGCTACACGCACTTTAGCCCATCTTATGATACCGCGTGGCTTCATGTAATTCCTTTACAAGAAACACGCACATAAGTCCCACCTTATGCCGCTGCATGTACATTAACCCCTATCATTATACCGCAGTGTGCGCATCAATATCACATCACAATAACAACTCACACCACAAGTGCCCATATGTCAGAACTTGCCAATAATCAACAATATTAATGTTTCCACAACAATAGCCCATGGCTCAACCATAATGTGTACAAGAATATCAACAATAACAATGAATGTAAATTTTTCAACAAGAAAGATATCTCAACAATTAGCACTTTGCCTCAATGTGATAATGATTTTCACAACTTCAACACCAATAGCTCAACAATGAGAAAGATAATGTGTAACCACGATACTAAGTAAGAATAACTCACAATGGAAGATATAGCATGTAACAATAACTTCAAATCATGATAAATCAACAATGAAAGAGATAACATGTAACAATAACTTCAATTAAAACATAAGATCAAAATATCAAGTAGGATGTAGAACAAGTGTTAACAAAGTCATTTAAGGCATGTAAGGATAGACTAACACAAGTAAGAGTAAGTTGACTATGAGAATTTAGAACATGATATGATAGTTCAATTAGAGCATGGAAAGAGTCTAAGTAGCCTAAACCGGAAAATACCACATATAACTCTTGTACCCACTCGTTACCTTACGTACACAGTTTTCACGGAGCACAAATGACACAATCAATTCCAAATCATAAGGCGTAATTCTACCACATAAAGTTAGGCAAGATAGATACCCCAGCTAGACCAATTCAACCCTCGAAAATAGCTTTGTCCCTAAATTTCGCCTCCACACGGCCCAAATCTAACCAAAATCGACTTAATATCATAAAACAATGCAAGGGAAATTAATTACAATAGATAAAGCTATGATCTTTACACTTTACCCAAAAAGACAACAAAAGTCAACCCGGGACTCACCCGGTAAAAACTCGGGTCCAAGGGTAGATTCCAGCTACCCATAACCCCACGAGTTCATATATGTGATTAGTTTCAAAATCTGAGTCCAAACCGACTCTCAAAACTCAAATTCTTATTTTTCAAAAACATGACAATGTTTCACAAATTTTCACTTTGATTCACATGATTTTCATGGTAAATCTAAGATATATTGATAAAATATAGTTGGAACTAGATTAGAATCACTTAGCCAAAGTTTGTAGATGAAAATCCCCTCTCCAAATCGCCTCCTACCGAGTCTAGGGTTATAAAATGAGAGAATATGAGATGAAATCCCGACTTCCAGCCCTTTTGATCAGTTGCAGATGTCACAATTGTGACATGGGTTCGTAATTGCAAACCTCGCATTTGTGAATAATTCATCGCAAATGCGGCCACTGACCAATCTACAGAAACTTCGCAATTACGACAAATGGGTTCGCAAATGCGAACCCTTCCCTTCGTAAAAGCGACATTTTAGTTGCAAATGCGAGCACCCTAAATCCTAAGCCACTTCGCAATTGCAAGACAAGTATAGCAATTGTGATACCTGAGGCCCCCTACTAAGCTTGCAATTGCGAATTTGGTGTTTGCAAATGCAATACCTGAGGCATCAGCACACCAGATCATGTATTTCAGTTCAAAACCTTCTGAAACATGTCTGAAACTCATCCGAGCTCTTGGGGATCCAATTAAACATCCACACAAGTTTAAAAACATTATACAACCCGCTCATGGGACAAAAATACAAAAATAACCTCTAAAACTATGACTTGAACACTAAAACGCGTAAGTTTCAGAGTAAATTTCAAGAACTACTAGAATTACAACTTAGCATCACAATCCTATCAATTAAGACTCCAAATGATACCCAAGTTTTGCAGACAAGTTCTAAATATGATAATGGACCTATTCCAAGTCCCAAAATAAAATTCCGAACTCGATAGCTATAAGTCAACCTACAGTTAAACGTTTCAACTTCAAATTCCCAAATTTCGGTAAAACAATACAAATGAACCTACGGACTTCCGAATTCAATTCCAGGCATATGCCAAAGTCCAGATCACGATACGAAGCTATCGGTGCCATCAAAACACCGTTCCGGGGTCATTTTCACAAAAGTCAAAGTTTGGTCAATATTTCTAACTTAAGCTTCTACTCAAGAGTCAAAGGGTCCGAATCAACTCGAAATCTTCCCGGAACGAAACTAATCATCTCCATAAGTCATAAAACCATAAACACACATGCATGAAGTATAAAAAGGGGTAACGGGGCGCAATTATATAAAATGAATGATCGGGTCATTATAGTATTAAAATGAGTTGTCAAAGTTTGTGAATTTTGTCGGGTTTCGAGGTGCCGGTCCGGATTAACTTTTTGTTTGACTTTGAGTTTTTGATTAAAAATTCACCCAATATTATTTGGGTTTGATTTATATGGAATTATTTGATTTTATTGAGTTGTTTTTAGCTAGATTCGAGTCGTTCACAAGTTGATTTTTGCGTGAAGGCATTTTTAGAGTAGTGATTTTGCTTGTTTGAGGTAAGTGTCTTGCCTAGATTTGTTGAGAGAATTTTTTCTACTAAATGATAATGTTTGCTATATGTGGGAATGATGTATATATGAGGTGACGAGCGTATATGCATGTGTTAGGGTTTCCATGCTCGGGAGGGGGAATTATTTGCCTCTTTATGCCTCTATAACTAATGAACTTAATTATCTATGTAGGAATCATGTTAGAACGTATGGCATCTTAAAATGATTTAATGTGTTGTCTTTGAGACTGTTTACATACTTAATTTGACCGTAGCATCTTGAACACTCATTTATTCCTGTTATTGTCATGTTACTTGAGCCTCCTTATTCATAATAAGAGATAATGATTGGGGCATTAGTGTAATGTTTGGCACGATAGGTATTTCTGTGTGGATTGATATGATGTTGGCACGATGAGTATTGCCGTGTGATTTGAAATACGATAGTCCGGTTGGTTGCTTTCGTGTGAAATGAATGGGAGTTGGATATTTGGTATGATTACTCAAACGTTAAACCATTACATGCACTCTACTTCAGTTTCTATTAATGTTTGTTGTTTTGTATGTTACTTTCATGCTTGTGTTCCTTATGTACTTACCTCTGTGTTTCCTATTTGGCCTGTTTGGACTATATCCTTGTTCTTACCTTGTCTGTTACTATTACTCTTACGCTTCTACTTGATTTACTTCTATTACATGTCCTTCCAAATTTATCCCTTTACTTGTTATTAGCCCTTAAATGTTACGTGCCTCTATTTGTTACGTGATTTATTTATTAGACACCTCGAACTGCTACATGCCTTCACTTACTAGATGCTTTTATTTTCTTTATGCCTCTATTTGTTACATAATTTTACTTATTAAATTCCTTCCATTGATACTTATTTTTACTTGCCAAACATCTTTACTTGTTTCATGTACTACTCCTCTTTACTTAGCCGGATTGGGTGAATTTAAAATTGGTTGTGTGTTTATGCTTTTTGGAAGCCTTGTCTTTCTATATGGGAGACTAGCTCTTGGATACTAGGTTTCCCATTTTACTTCGTTTGAGTTTGTGTTTCCTAGTGGAATAGCGCGTGTTCATTTTCTTGGTGTTACTTTGTAAACTTTCCCATGCTTGTTGGTTGTTGTAGTTTCATATGATCTTATTATATATGGGATCGGGTTGTACGCCCCAACGGTATTGATATTATATATAGGATTGGGTTGCATGCTGCAACGGTATTGATATAGTATATGAGATCATGTGCACGCCGTAATGGTATTGATATTATATATGGGATCGCGTTGCACGTCATAAATGTATTAGTAATATATATATATATATATATATATATATATATATATATATATGGAGAGGGGGGGGGATCTGTTGTGCGACAACGGAGAAGATGTATTATGGTTATTCTTAGCTGTTGATTTCTGTTACCGTATTGTGTTATGAGACTGAGTGGCGATGATATTCTGGGGCCCTCTATCATTTCTACTCTTGTTTCATTTATTACATGGTTATTCGTGTCTCTCTTTGTTCTCTCTGCTTATCATCTACACAAGTAATATAATAAGTGAGTATCTTTTAACTTAAAACCTCGTCACTACTTATATATATATATATATATATATATATATATATATATATATATTGGGGAGAGG
>AWOL01S0110596.1:38396-58436 GCA_000715115.1 Nicotiana otophora
TATATATGGATTTGTTGCGCGGCAATGGAGAAGATGTATTATGGTTATTCTTGGCTGTTGATTTCTGTTACCGTATTGTGTTGTGAGATTGAGTAGTGATGATATTCTGGGGCCCTCTATCATTTATATTCTTGTTTTATTTATTACATGGTTATTCACGTCTCTATTTGTTCTTTCTTCTTATCATCTACACAAGTAATATAATAATTGAGTATCTTTTAACTTAAAACCTCGTTACTACTTTACCTAGGTTAGTCAAGATACTTATTGAATACATGAGGTCGGTTGTACTTATACTACACTTCTGCACCTTGCATGCAAATCTTGGAGCAGCGTACCTGTGAAATACGAAGTCTTGCATTGACGACATATAAGCGTTCTCGATTCAAGCTACATATTGTTTACGGTAGTTTAAGATTTCAATTCTATTTATGTATACTTTAAACATATATTGTATTTATTCTCATACCGGTTTTGTAAATTTAAATCGTAGTGGCTCATGACTTGTACAACCGAACTTTGGGATATCGTATAGATTTAAGTTATTTTCATTATTGCTGTTATTGATTCTTCACTTGAGTTACCTTTTTCTATGTTTGGCTTACCTATCTCTGGGGTTAGGTTCCATCACGATGTAATGACCTGACCGATCGTTTTGAGCGGGTGCATTCAGTTTGATAGTTTGAGGTCATGAGTAGCTTCATGACAAGCGCAAAACATATACTTAAATTCTGCTCGCTAATCAAATATAGTATAGTATAATATTGTATCCACAACGATTGGATTTAAACAACATTCTCTTAGTTTCTAGCTTGGTTTCTATCCAGTAGAATCAACAGTTGAGATTTATAAGATTAATAACTAAACTTAACTAAGAATCTAAAGCTATTTACTAATGACAATCGAAATAAGGAATAAGAAAATAAGTTTATTAATGGGAGAAGATAGGATTTTGATAGGATAGATGCAAGATAATTGTTCGGGATCTAATACTAGATAATTCACTTCTAATGTTCAAGTGAGTCTTTCAAATTCACTCAATTATTAATTCAAATGTTCAGCAAAAACTCTTCTCTCGATTAAGTTTTAACCTCACAAGATGAATCAATTTAAGCACGTTAAGATATGCAAGAATGCGTAATGAATTGGTCTTTAGGAAAACCTCTTTCCATTATTCTCCTAACTAGATGTAATAAATGATTCAGCTATCCTCTTTCAATTAATAAGAAGAATTAATGAACTCAACCCACAATATAATGCGAAGATATCACAAGTTATGCCTCTCTCGATTACATGAACTAGTGAGTAAAGATGCAACAATTCAATCGTCAATACATAAAACTAGAGTTATAATCCACAAACAAACATCAATACACCAAATCCATCAAACCCTAAATGGAACTACTCCATAGATATGGAGCAATTTATTACAAATAAAATTAAAGTATAGGAAACATAAGTTCAACCCAAACTCGGGTCATGAGTAAGGAGGGAATGATGAAATCCTTGTAATTGTGTTCTTCCAATTCCTCCTTAGCCTCCTTAGGTCGAATATGTCTCAAAAGTTCAGAAAATAACGTTTTTCCATGTGCTTATACCAAGTAGGGTCGGCCCCAGACGAAACCACCTTCTCCTAAACGAAATAGGATTTTCACTCTGTAAATATTGCACATGCTCGCCGCATGGGCGATGCGTCATGCGGAGCATTAGTGAGGATTCCCAGAGATCTAACAATCTGATAGACAAGAGGAAATGGGCAGCCGCGGAGCCCCACGTGCCGCGACAGTGGGGTTTTCTCAGAGTACGGCTCAAACTTAAATTTTTGACGTCTAGACTTGGTCCTAGACCCCCGAACACGATCCCGGATTAATCCCTTGGGCTTTTACTTAGATTCAAAGCGCCAAATAGCTCGAACTAGTTCCAAAACATCTATATAGTTCGGAATCACTCCTACAAGACATAAAACAACAATAAGTGCAAAGCACTACCAATTAAAGCTCAAACACAAATAAAGTGCAGTGAATTAGAGTGCGCTTTCAAATCTGCTTAAAGAGTACTTTGGTGTAATAAGCGACTAAAACACGAGATTATAGCCTACCATCAACACCCCACACTTAAACCATTACTTGTCGTCGAGCAATCAAAATACACTTCATATAGACACGGCATTTTTCAACAACTCTCATAACTCATTACACCAAGAATATTTAAAACAGATTGAGCACAATACCGTAACATCCTCGCGTCAAGATTTGACTCACAAACACCATGTATTTTTCACAATCCGCTCACTTACTCTAACATAGAGGTCAATGACATTACCTCTCCTTCATGAATCAAGTGCCCTCACACAACAATAGAGAATAGTTCCACACACAATCAAAATTAAGAACAATTAGGAACTCAAGATAGAAAGAATTCGCTCTCTCTCAGAAACAACATTCATATGCCACAAAAGACGTACCATAGGCTTGCCCGTAGTGTACTACTCGACTAATCGAGCTCATTCTGTCAAGGATCAAGTAGGACTTTATTTGGTTGTAATGTAGGTTGCGGGATGGGTAGGATACATTTAGATATAAGAGTGACTACATCTCCCTAAGCACTTTAATACATACAATTAACCATTCAAAACCCTACACTTATTTCAAACCATAACTCCACCTTCAAATAAATATACATTAACTCCATACTTCTTTAACTATACTTACATCAAGTTACCACTGTCAAGGAACATTTTTCACAATCATACACTTAATATTTTCTTTCCCTTTCTTTTTCAATTCAAGTGGCACTTATTGTTTTCCAAAACATTGCACCTTTATCCTTATTTCATTAGTTCCACTCAAAAGCCAACCCAACCACCCCACACTTCACCTTTTACAAAGTTCATAACAATTTCATGCGCTCATGAAAGGTACAAGGTTCAAATATATGGTGAATTAAAACAAATGTGTAAGGCTTGTAATGTGATTGCCAAAAAAACTGGATTACCGGCTCAAAGGGGTTAACTAACATATATAACAATTAGGTTTGTAAAATCATATATCTAGCTCAACAAAAAAATGCCTATATCACTTCCAAAACTGACTAAAACTACTATTTCAGTTTGCAAATACACGGGGCAAGTTCTAGACATCAAATGCAATGCACAGAATAACACAAAACCTCATACGCACATGGCGCATAACTCACTCACGACTGGAATATCAATACACTCTCATCAAAGCAGTTAAGCAAAGTTAAGACCACACAATTTAAGGTACTTATACAAGAGTCAAAAACTGAGCCTACACATCACAACTAAAGCACTTACTATTCTCAAGGTATAATAAAGTTAAGAGATATTGCCTTCAATTCAATTCATAGCACAAGGTTTCCTACTCCTAAAAATAATAAAAACTAACTACACCCGGTTCAAATAAAACCCTTGGAAAAGAAACGCGACACTAAGAAAAACCAAGGGGTAATTATTACACTACCTAACAAAAGAAAATATTTTTGCCCTTTTCTTTAGACTTTAATCCCTCAAGAAACCTGTCGATTGATATCCATTATCGGGAAAAATCAAATTTTTTTAAATGTTTTATGTTTTTTCTAATTTTGTTTTCTATATCTAACTACTAAAACTAACAAAACTACAACTAACAAAAACAAAACTAATACCAACACACACACATACATACATACAACATATCCCCCACCCCACACTTTAAGTTATGGCATGTGCCCATGGAACACAATTAAAAAGCATAAGGTAGGGGAAACATCCCTGAATATCTAGTCGGGGTCTGAGTCAAAGTCGGGCTCCATTCCTCGCGCCCGAACTAGTGCACACATCCTTGGAGACAACTTCTTCTCAACCTTTTTGGGGTACACCTCAAACTTATCTTTCTCACTCACCGCAACCTTCTCTTTCGAGCCCTTCACTTTCCACTCAACACTTGCAGCTGGTTTTCCTTTTTGCACCCCATTTTCTACATCCATCTTAAACGTTACAGTTTTCTCACCCCCTCAAAGTATGAGTTCACTCCCGTGTGTATTCAATGTCGCTCTACACATTGCTAAGAATTGTCTTCCTAGGATAAGGGGCACCTCCTTGTTTTCCTCTATTTTAACTACTATAAAAATCTACAGGAAATATGAACTTATCCACCCGAACTAACACATCTTCCATTATCCCCTCGGGTATTAAAGTCGTTTGGTCTTCCAGCTGCAAAGATATTGGTGCAGACCTTATCTCTCCGATCTCTTTCTCTAGTTTCTTCTAAATAGATAGAGACATTAAATTAATTGAGGCACCAGAATCACATAAAGAGTTATCAAAATTAATAGAGCCTAAAGAGCAGGTTATAGTAAAACTCCGTGGATCTCCACATTTTTGTGGGAGTTTATTTTACAATGTTGCGTTGTAATGCTCAGTGAGCTTGACCATTAAGATCTCTTCTATCCTCCTCTTCTTTGTAAGGATCTCCTTCAAGAATTTGGCATAAAAGGCATTTGTGAGAGAATTTCCGTGAATGGTAAGATTAAATGAACCTGTTTCAGCATATCCAGAAATCTCTAAAACTGTTTTTCCAGCTTTTCTCTATATAGCTTTTGAGGGAAAGGTAGCGCAGACATATGCTTGCTCTCCTCAAGTTCCACCCTTCTCAATTTTTCTTCCTTCTTCTTTTTCTCAGCTTTCATCGGGCCTTTCTTCTTGTCATAATCACATTTTAGTTTCTCCCCACTTTCTTTTTCAAGTCCCACATATTTTTGAATCGAGGTGGGGTGTTTCAAACTTGCCCATTTCTGAAGATTACAGCATTCACAGTTTCTTTGGGATTTCTTTCAACATCAGCATAAAGAGAGCCTAGAATCCTCTCAGATAATATTGTTGCAATCTGTCCAACTTGCTTATCCAAATTTTGAATTGTTGCCCCCCTGTACTTCAAAACTTTCATCAGTTTTCACAATTAAGGACTTCATGAGATCTTCTAGACCAGGATGATTGGGCTATTAAGGCTGAAACTGCTGACTCGACTGATTCATAAAACCAGGATCTCCTCGTCCCTGAAATCTGAGGTTGTTTGGTTGCCATTCATTTGCGGTACCCCTCCCCTCCCCCCCTAAGTGAACTCCATGAAAAATCGGGTGCTTCTGGCCCAGTGCATTAAAGTTGTAATTTCCCACAGCATTTACCTCCTCAATTTAGGCTTGATACTCATGAGTAGGGTGTCCTATTCCACATATATCACAGGCTGTATGAGGCTCACTTTGTATCGAGGCTAAGGTGAGATTCCTTATTTATTTAGCCATAGCATTATGGTGTACCTGCACAGATGTATTAGAATCAACTTGGTGAACACCAGTTGATATTCTTCATTCAGTACTCTCAGAGGATCACTGATTAGTATCTTCAGATAACGCATCAAGAATTATGACTATCTATAATGACCCGGTCGGTCGTTTCGGGAGTTATAGCCCTGTTTTCCCTATTTTTGTTTCCTTTATGCTCTTAAACTATATTATGATATACCAGGTTAGTTGGCTTGGGCCCGGAGTGGATTCAGAGTGGAATTAGACACTTAGTCTCTTATTTAGAACCTTAAGTTGAAAACGTCAACTGGAGTTGACCTATGTGTAAATGATCTCGGATTTGAATTCTGATAGTTCCGTTAGCTTTGTTAGGTGATTTTGAACATAGGAGTGCGTCCAGAATATGATTTGGAGGTCCGTGCTAGAATTAGGCTTGAATAAGCGAAATTGGAAATTTGGCGATTTTTAGTCGGCAGTGGAAATTTGATATCGGGGTCGAAATGGAATTTCGGAAGTTGGAATGGGTTCGTAGCATCATTTGTGACATGTGTGCAAACTTTGAGGTCATTCGGATGTGGTTTTTTTGGTTTCAGCATCGGTTGCCGAATTTGGAAATTTAGAAGTTCTTAGGCTTAAATTCGAGGGTAATTTGGTAATTTGAGTTGTTTTGAGTGATTCGAAGGTTCGACTAAGTTTGTATGTTGATATATGACTTGTTGGTATTTTTGGTTGAGGTCCTGAGAGCCTCGGGGTGATTCCGGGTGGTTAACGGATTTGTCGAAGTTGGAAAATGCAACTGAAGCTGCTGCTACTGCAATTTCCGCACCCGCGGAAGGAGGAGTCGCAGGTGCGAGGTCGCTGGTGCGCAAGGGGAGTCCGCAGATGTTGAAAAGAGTGTGTTGGTTAGGCTTCACAGAAGCGGAAGGAAATGCGCAGGTGCGCTACCGCAGGCGCGAGAATTTGAAGCGCAGATGCGAAAAATGGGAGGCCAAGGCTGGAGCGCAGGCGCGAAGGATTTGGACGCACCTGCGAGCCCGCAGGTGCGAGACCTGGGCGCAGGTGCAGAGACTGAGAGTTAAGTGATTCTCGCAGGTGCAAGGATTTTTGACCGCAGGTGTGGTCTCGCAGGCGCGTGGAATAGGCCACAGGTGCAAATATCTGGGCAGATGGAATAGATAGCACTTCGCGAATTTTGGTTCATTTTCACCATTTGCAAGTCAGTTTTTGGAGCTTTTGGAGTGATTTTCGAAAGGTGATTCAAGGGCTATCAGTGAGGTAAGTTTCTTGAGCCCTAATACTTGTATACATGGTGATTTTCCATTGTTTAATCATTGTAATTAGTGAAAATGAGGGGTTAGGGCTTGAAATGTTTAAGAGTTTAATTTAAGGATTTGAAGGACCAAACGATGTCGAATTTTGATGAATTTGGTATAGTTAGACTCGTGAGTGAATGAGCTTTCTAGTTTTGTAAATTTTTTTGGATTTCGAGACGTGGGCTCGAGGGCCGGGTTTGAGCCAATTTTGGATTTTGGTCTAATTTGATAGTTTTTTCTTATGGAATTCATTCCATTAGCATATATTGATGGTATTGAACTGATTGTAAATAGATTTAGAGCATTTGGAGGCCGAGTCCAGAGACAAGAGCATTGCGGGGTATAGATTTGACCGGTTTGAGGTAAGTAACAATTGTAAATCTAGTCTTGAGGATATGAAACCCCGGATTTCGTATCATTCTACTATTTTAAAATGAGGCACATGCTAGGTGACGGGCGTGTGGGCGTGCACTGTTGGGGATTATGACTTGGTCCGTCGTGTAGAAATTGTGAAGTTGCATATTTTGTTGAAACTATATGATACCTATATGTTTTAGAAAGAGTTTCTGTAAATTGGGATGAATGCCATTTTTTGGGCCTTGTGCCAGTGCTGTTTGGACCCTTAGGGGGCCTTTTCTTACTATCCTCTCACTGTTTTTGATTGAAAATATATACTCAGTCATGGTTATAATTGTTTACTGCATAACTCTGTTTTATGACTCTATTTTGATGCATATAAATATTTTGGGTCGAATGCCCTGTTTTACTGAAATGCCTAAGTGGCTTGAGAGGTTTATGACTGAGTGAGGCCAAGGGTCTGATTTGTGAGGATATTTATGGGATCGGGCTGCACGCCGCAGCATGTTGCATATTTATGGGATCAGGCTGCACGCCGCAGCATGTCTGATATAGGTCGAGGGCCTGAGTGATTATGCCATGATTTGGCTTGATATAGCGCTTGGGCTGAACGAGCCCCTCCGGAGTCTCTACACACCCCCAGTGAGCGCAGGTACCTACTGAGTGCGAGTGCCAAGTTCTGAGTGACTGGGAGACATGAGTGATTGTGAGGTATGCTCGAGTGGCAAGAGTGATTGTGAGGTATCCCTGAATGGCACGAGTGACTGTGAGGTTTGCCCGAGGGGTTGTATATGAGTGATATTTTGCCCAAGGGGCTGTTTATGATTTCTTCATTTATCTCACCTTTGCATTGGGACTTTGTTTGAAAGTTGTTGAAAAATATCTTTAAATGATTTTTTTTACTGGAGCTGGATTTAAATGAGATGTTTTGATTCAAATCCTGATTTTAAAGCATGTGGTATTTTACTGAGATTTCCCGATATGAACGTTATATGCTTTATTGCTCGTCACTACTGCTTAGTCTTTATTTATTGTTGTTACTTACTGAGTTGGCGTACTCACGTTACCCCCTGCACCTTGTGTGCAGATCAAGGTGTAGCTGGATACGGTAGCGGTTGTTGATTATTTTGGTTGCAGATTTTCTCGGGGATAGCAAAGTAGCTGCTTGGCGACCGTATCCCCTGCTCTTCTCCCTCTTATCTTCCTCTAGTTGTATTTAGCTATTTTCCAGGCTGAGTTAGCCTTGATATTATTCGACAGATTGTAGTAGATGCTCATGACTAGTGACTCCTGAATATCGGGCTTTTCTTTTCCGCACTTTTGTTTTATTTGAACTCCTTTACGAAGGTTTTTATGTTAAATAGGATTAAAATTATCTTTGAAATGAAAATATCAGTTTGTTTTTTAAATGAGTCGGCTTGCCTAGTTCCACAATAGGTGCCATCACGACAGAGGTTTGTTTGGGCCGTGACACTATCTCCTCTGGAGTCTTCTTCATCAACGGACCTCCAGTTGCATTGCTCAATGTTCTACGTGAGGCCAGTGTCAATCCATCTCAGAAGTCCCAGAGTTGCATCCAGAGTTCAATTCCACTATGTTGACACTTTCTAACAATCTCCTTAAACCTCTCCCATGCTTCAAAAATGGATTCATTCTCTTTCTGGCAGAAGTTATGGATTTCTTTTCTAAACTTGCCCGTTTTAGCTGAGGAGAAATATTTATCAAGGAATTTCCTGATTATCTCCTTCCATGTTCTAATCGATCTTGTGGGCAAGCTTCAAAGCCACTGCTTTGCATCATCTTTGAGTGTAAAGGGGAATGCCCTTAAGTACACTGCATCTTGTGACACACCATTATATTGAAAGGTGTTCATAATCTCCTCGAAGTCCATTAGATGTGTATTTGGATCTTCGTTCATATTCCCTCTGAAGACACAAAAATTATGAAGTGTTTGAAGCAACCCTTGCTTCAACTCAAAATTGTTATCTGCAATTGGAGGTGGTCTAATAATTGATAATCCTTGGTTTTCGACCGATTTAGCATAATCGACCAATGATCTCCTAGGCAAGGGATCTATATTTCCGAACTGGTCTGCATCCAATGGTTGATTTTGAGCAATTCTCTGACCCCTCTTTTCCTCATAGATAATCTGTGCATCTCTAGTAGTTGCTTCCGCAGCATCCCGTGTAGCTTTTTCTCATTTTTGGGCTTCCTCTCTTGCAGCCAAATCTACATTATCATCACCGTTTCCAGCCATAGTTTCTTTGGTTGAGGATTTTCCAACATTTCCTAATATCTCAGTGAGATTGTTTTTCTTCCTCAGCTGTCGCAGTTGTTTTTCTATCTCGGGCTTGTATGGTAGCACTTCTTTCGCACAGGCTCGAGCCATGCACCAATCTAAACCTGTAATGTGTGCATAGTCAACAACACCAAACATAGAGAGGAAAAAATAAAATAAACTAAAAAGAAAATTCTTGAATTAGCACTACAGACTATTTTAAACACTATTGATTGCCAATCCTCAGCAACGACGCCAAAAATTGACTAGCGTAAAACACACACTTAAATTATGCTCGCTAATCAAATATAGTATAGTATAATATCGTGTCCACATGGATTGGATTTAAACGGTATTCTCGTATTTTCTAGCTTGGTAGCTATCCAGAAGAATCAACAGTTGAGATTTATAAGATTAATGACTAAAATTAACGAAGAATATAAAGTTGTTGACTAATGACAGTCGAAATAAGGAATAAGCAAAGAAGTTTATCCATTGGAGAAGATAGGGTTTTGATAGGACAGGTTCAAGATAATTATTTGGGATCTAACTCTAAATATTTAACTTCTAAAGTAGGCTGCAGGATGGGTAGGATACATTTAGATATAAGAGTTACTACATCTCTCTGAGCACTTTAATACATACAATTAACTATTCAAAACCCCACACTTATTTCAAACCATAACTCCACATTCATATCAATATACATTAACTCCCTACTTCTTTAACCACAATTACATCAAGTTACCACTATCAAGGAGCATTTTGCACAATCATACAATTAATATTTTTTTCCCCTTTCTTTTTCAATTCAAGTGGCACTTATTTTTTCCAAAAGATTGTACCTTTCTCCTAATTTCAGTAGCTCCACTCAAAAGCCAACCCAACCACTCCACACTTCACCTTTTACAAAGTTCATAATAATTTCATGTGCTCGCGAGAGGTAAAAGATTCAAATAGATGGTCAATTCAAACGAATGGGTAAGGCTTGTAATGTAGTTTCCAAAAATAACACGATTACCGGCTCAAAGGGGTTAACTAAGATACATAACAATAAGGTGTGTAAAAGCATATATCTGGCTCAACAAAGAAATGCCTATATCACTTCCAAAACTGACTAAAACTACTATTTTGCTTTGCAAACAAACGGGGCAAGTTCTAGACATCAAATGCAATGTACAGAATAACACAAAACTTCACACACACATGGTGCAGAACTCACTCAGGATTGGACTATCAATACACTCTCGTCAAAGCAGTTAAGCTAATTTAAGACCACACAATTGAAGGTACTTTTACAAGAGTCAAAAACTGAGCCTACGCGTCACAACTAAAGCACTTACTATTCTCAAGGTATAATAAAGTTAAGAGATATTGCCTTCAATTGAATTCATAGCACAAGGTTTCCTACTCACCGCAGCTTTCTCTTTCAAGCCCTTCACTTTCCACTCAACACTGGCAGCTGGTTTTCCGTTTTGCACCCTTTTTTCTACATCCATCTTAAACGTCACAATTTCCTCACCCCTCTAAGCATGAGTTTACTCTCGTGTATATCCAATGTTGCTTTACCCGTTGATAAGAATAGTCTTCCTAGGATAAGGGGGACCTCCTTGTTTTTCTCAATTTTCACCACTATAAAAGTCCACAGGAAATACAAACTTATCTACCCGAACTAACACATCTTCCACTATCCCCTCGGGTATTAAAGTCGTTTGGTCTGCCAGCTGCAAAGATATTGGTGCAGACCTTATCTCTCCGATCTCTTTCTCTAGTTTCTTATAAATAGATAGAGGCATTAAATTAATGGAGGCACCAGAATCACACAAAGAATTATCAAAATTAATAGAGCCTAAAGAGCAAGGTATAATAAAACTCCCTGGATCTACACATTTTTGTGGGAGTGTATTTTACAATATTGAGTTGTAATGCTCAGTGAGCTTGACCACTAAGGTCTCTTCTATCTTCCTTATCTCTGTAAGGATCTCCTTCAAGAATTTGGCATAAGAAGGCATTTGTGAGAGAAATCTCGTGAATGGTAAGATTACATGAACCTGTTTCAGCATATCTAGAAATCTCTCAAACTGCTTTTCCAGCTTTACTCTATATAGCTTTTGAGGGAAAGGTAGCACAGACATATGCTTTCTCTCCTCATGTTCCACCTTCTTGATTTTGCTTCCTTCTTCTTTTTCTCAGCTTTCATCGGGCCTTTCTTCTTCTTGTCATCATCACATTTCAGTTGCTCCCCACTTTCTTTTTCAAGTCTCATATTTTTTTGAATCGGGGTGGGGTCTTTCAACACTTGCCCACTTCTCAAGATTACAACATTCACAGTTTCTTTGCGATTTCTTTCAGTATCAACATGAAGAGTGCCTGGAATCCTCTCAGATATTATTGTTACAATATGTCCCACTTGCTTCTCTAAATTTCGAATTGCTGCCCCCTGTACTTCAAATCTTTCATCAGTTTTCACAATAAAGGCCTTCATGAGATCTTCTAAACCAGGCTGATTGGGCTATTGAGGCTGAAATTGCTGCCTCGACTGATTCATAAAACCAGGAGCTCATTGTCCCTAAACTCCGGGGTTGTTTTGTTGCCATGCATTTGCGGTACCCCCCAGGTGAACTCCAAGAAAATCTGGGGTGCTTCTGACCCACTGCAGTAAAGTTGTAATTTCCCACAGCATTTACCTCCGCAATTGAGGCTTGATACTCATGAGTAGGGTGTTCTCTTCCACATAAATCATTGGCTGCATGAGGCTCACTTTGTATCGAGGATAAGGTGAGCTTTCTGATTTCTTTAGCCATAGCGTCAAGTTGTACCTGCACAGATGTATTAGAATCAACTTGGTGAACACCAGTTGATCTTCCTCTTTCACCACTCTCAGAAGGTCACTGATTAGTATCTTCAGATAATGCATCATGAATTGTGACTATCTCCTCTGGAGTCTTCTTCATCAACGGACCTCCATCTGCATTTCTTAATGTTCTACGCGAGACCGGTGTCAATCCATCCCAAAAGTCCTGGAGTTGCATCCAGAGTTCAATTCCACTATGTTGACACTTTCTAACAATCTCCTTAAACCTCTCCCATGCTTCAAAAACAGTTTAATTCTCTTTCTGGCAGAAGTTATGAATTTCTCTTCTAAAGTTAACCGTTTTAGCTAAGAAGAAATATTTATCAAGGAATTTCCTAATCATCTCCTTCCAAGTTCTAATCGATCATGTGGGTAAGCTTTGAAGCCACTGCTTTGCATCATCTTTGAGTGTGAAGGGGAATGCCCTTAAGTACACTGCATATTGTGACACACCATTATATTGAAAGGTGTTTATAATCTCCTCGAAATCCATTAGATGTGTATTTGGATCTTCGTTCATCTTCCTTATAAAGACACAACAATTCTGAAGTGTTTGAAGCAACCCTTGCTTCAACTCGAAATTGTTAGCTGTAATTGGAGGTGGTCTAGCCCAATGATCTCCCAGGCATGAGAGCTATATTTCTGAACTGTTTTGCATCCAATGGTTGATTTTGAGCAATTTTCTGACCCCTCTCTTCCTCATTGATAATTTGTGCTTCTCTAATAACTGCTTCCGCAGCATCCCGTGCAGCTTTTTCTCATTTTTAGGTTGCCTCTCTTGCAGACAAATCTACATTATCATCACCATTTCCAGCCATAGTTTCTTTGGTTGAGGATTTCCTAACCATTCCTAATATCTCTGTGAGATTTGTTTTCTTCCTCAGCTGTCGTAGTTGTTTTTCAATCTCAGACTCGTATGGTGGCACTTCTTTCGCACAAGCTCGGGTCATGCACTAATCTAAACATATAACCTGCGCACAGTCAACAACACCAAATGTAAAAAGGAACAAATAAAATAAAAGAAAAAGAAAATTCCTGAATTAAAACTACAAACTATTTCAAACACTGTTGATTGCCAATCCTCGGTAACGGCGCCAAAATTTGACGAGTGCAAAACATACACTTAAATTCTGTTCGCTAATCAAATATAGTATAGTATAATATTGTATCCATAGGAATTGGATTTAAACAGTATTCTCATAGTTTCAAGCTTGGTTGCTATCCAGGAGAATCAATATTTGAGATTTATAAGATTAATGACTAAAATTATCGAAGAATCTAAAGCTGTTGACTAATGACAATCAAAACAGGAAATAAGCAAAGTAGTTTATCAATGGGAGAAGATAGGGTTTTAATAGGATAAGTGCAAGATAATTATTCGGGATCTAACTTTAGATAATTCACTTCTAATGTAGGCTGCGAGATGGGTAGGATACATTTAGATATAAGAGTGACTACATCTCCCTAAGAACTTTAATACATATAATTAACCATTCAAAACTCCACACTTATTTCAAACCATAACTCCACCTTCATATCGATATACATTAACTCCCTACTTCTTTAACCATAATTACATCAAGTTACCACTATCAAGGAATATTTTTCACAATCATTCACTTAATATTTTCTTTCCCTTTCTTTCTCAATTCAAGTGGCACTTATATTTTTCCAAAACATTGCACCTTTATTCTTATTTTAGTAGTTCCACTCAAAAGCCAACCCAACCACCCCACACTTCACCTTTTACAAAGTTCATAACAATTTCATGTGCTCACGAGAGGTACAATGTTCAAAGGGATGGTCAATTCAAACAAATGGATAAGGCTTGTAATGTGGTTGCCAAAAAAATCAGATTACCGGCTCAAAGGGTTAATTAAGATACATAACAATTAGGTGTGTAAAAGCATATATCTGGCTCAATGAAAAAATGCCTATATCACTTCCAAAACTGACTAAAACTACTATTTCGCCTTGCAAACACATGGGGAAAGTTCTAGACATTTAATGCAATGGATAAAATAACACAAAACCTCACACGCACATGGCGCATAACTCAGTCAGGATTGGAATATCAATACACTCTCGTCAAAGTAGTTAAGCAAAGTTAAGACCACACAATATAAGGTGCTTATACAAGAGTCAAAAACGGAGCCTACGCATCACAACTAAAGCACTTACTATTCTCAAGGTATAATAAAGTTATGAGATATTGCCTTCAATTCAATTCATAGCACAAGGTTTTCTACTCTTAAAAAAAATAAAAATTAACTACACCCGGTTCAACTAAAACCCTTGAAAAAGAACCGCGGCACAAAGAAATACCAAGGGGGAATTATTACACTATCTAACAAAAGAAAATCTTTTTGCCTTTTTCTTTCGACTTTAATCTCTCAAGAAACCTGTCGATTGATATCCATTGTCGGGAAAAATTGAATATTTTTAAAAAAATTTTAATGTTTTTTCCAATTTTTGTTTTCTATCTCTAACTACTAAAACTAACAAAACTACAACTAACAAAACAATAACTAATACTAACACACATACATACATACATACATACATATATACAATATATCCCCCACCCTACACTTTAAGTTGTGGCATGCCCATAGCACACAATTAAAAATCATAAGGTAGGGAAAACATCCTTGAATATTTAGTCGGGGTCTGAGTCGAAGTCGGGCTCCATTCCTCATGCCCGACCTAGTGCACACATCCATGGAGACTTCTTCTTCTCAGCCATTTTTGGGTACACCTCAAATTATATTTCTCACTCACCGCAACCTTCTCTTTCGAGCTCTTCACTTTCCACTCAACACTTGCAGTTGGTTTTCCTTTTTGCACCCCTTTTCTACATCCATCTTAAACGTCACAGTTTCCTCACCCCCTTTAATCATGAGTTTACTCTCGTGTATATCCAATGTCGCTCTACTCGTGGCTAAGAATGGTCTTCCTAGGATAAAGGGGACCTCCTTGTTTTTCTCCATTTTTACCACTATAAAAATCCATAGGAAATACGAACTTATCCACTCAAACTAACACATATTCCACTATCCCCTCGGGTAATAAAGTCAATTGGTCTGCCAGCTGCAAAGATATTGTGCAGACCTTATCTCTCCGATCTCTTTCTCTAGTTTCTTGTAAATAGATAGAGGGGTTAAATTAATTGAGGCACCAGAATCACATAAAGAATAATCAAAATTAATAGAGCCTAAAGAGCAAGGTATAGTAAAACTCTCTAGATCTCCAAATTTTTGTGGGAGTTTATTTTACAATATTGCGTTGTAATGCTCAGTGACCTTGACCACTAAGGTTTCTTTTATCTTCCTCTTCTTTGTAAGGATCTCCTTCAAGAATTTAGCATGAGAAGGCATTTGTGAGAGAATTTGCGTGAATGGTAAGATTACAAGAACCTGTTTCAGCATATCCAAAAATCTCTCAAACTGCTTTTTCAGCTTTTCTCTATATAGCTTTTAAGGGAAAGGTAGCGCAGATATATTCTTGCTCTCCTCATGTTCCACCATTCTTGATTTTTCTTCCTTTTTCTTTTTATCAGCTTTCATCGGGCCTTTATTCTTATCATCATCACCTTTTAGTTGCTCCACACTTTCTTTTTCAAGTCTCTTATCTTTTTGAATCGTGGTGGGGTCTTTCAACACTTGCCCACTTCTCAAGATTACAGCATTCACAGTTTCTTTGGGATTTCTTTCAGTATCAGCATGAAGAGTGCATGGAATCCTCTCAGATAATATTGTTGCAATTTGTCCCACTTGCTTCTCCAAATTTTGAATTGATGCCCCATGTACTTCAAATCTTTCATCAGTTTTCACAATGAAGGCCTTCATGAGATCTTCTAGACTAGGTTGATTGGGCTATTGAGGTTGAAACTGCTGCCTCGACTGATTTATAAATCCAGGAGCTCCTTGTCCTTGAAATCTAGGGTTGTTTTATTGCCATGCATTTGCGATACCCCCTAGGTGAACTCCTTGAAAAACCGGGGTGCTTTTGGCCCATTGCATTAAAGTTGTAATTTCCCACAACATTTACCTACTCAATTAAGGCTTGATACTAATGAGTAGGGTGTCCTCTTGTGTCACAGGCTGCATGAGGCTCACTTTGCATCTAGGCTAAAGTGAGCTTCCTTATTTCTTTAGCTATAACATCAAGTTGTACCTACACAATGTATTAGCATCAACTTGGTCAACACCAATTGATCTTCTTCTTTCAGGACTCTCATAGGGTCACTGATTAGTATCTTCAGATAACATATCAAGAATTGTGACTATCTCCTCTGGAGTCTTCTTCATCAATGGACCTCCAGCTGCATTGCTCAATATTCTACGCAAGGCCGGTATCAATCTATCCCAAAAGTCCTGGAGTTACATCCAGAGTTCAATTCCACTATGTTGACACTTTCTAACAATCTCCTTAAACATCTTCCATGCTTCAAAAACAGATTCATTCTCTTTCTGGCAGAAGTTATGGATTTCATTTCTAAACTTGTCCGTTTTAGCTGAGGAGAAGTATTTATCAAGGAATTTCCTGGTCATCTCCTTCCATGTTCTAATTGATCATGTGGGTAAGCT
Source organism: Nicotiana otophora (assembly GCA_000715115.1). Classification (NCBI taxonomy): domain Eukaryota; kingdom Viridiplantae; phylum Streptophyta; class Magnoliopsida; order Solanales; family Solanaceae; genus Nicotiana; species Nicotiana otophora. Next base: position 55,089 of record AWOL01S0110596.1, read on the forward strand.
TCGAAGGCACTGCTTTGCATCATCTTTGAGTGTGAAGGGGAATGCCCTTAAGTACACTGCATCTTGTGATACACAATTATATTGAAAGGTGTTCATAATCTCCTAGAAGTCCATTAAATGTGTATTTGGATCTTCATTCATCTTCCCTCTGAAGACACAACAATTCTGAAGTGTTTGAAGCAACCCTTACTTTAACTCAAAATTGTTAGCTGCAATTGGAGGTTGTCTAACACTTGATAATCCTTGGTTTTAGACCGGTTTAGCATAATCTCCCAATGATCTCCCAGGCATGGGAGCTATATTTCCGAAATGGTCTGTATCCAATGGTTTATTTTGAGCAATTCTCTGACCCCTCTCTTCCTCATAGATAATTTGTGCATCTCTAATAGTTGATTCCGCGGCATCCCGTGTAGCTTTTTCTCGTTTTTGGGCTGCCTCTCTTGCAGTCAAATCTACATTATCATCACTGTTTCCAGCCATAGTTTCTTTGGTTGAGGATTTCCCAACCTTTCCTAATATCTCGTTGAGATTTGTTTTCTTCCTCAGTTGTCGCAGTTCTTTTTCTATGTCGGGCTCTTATGGTAGCACTTCTTTCGCACAAGCTCGAGTCATGCACCAATCTAAACCTGTAACCTGCGCATAGTCAACAATACCAAATGTAAAAAGTAAAAAATAATATAAAAGAAAAAGAAAAGTCCTTAATTAGCATTACAAACTATTTCAAACACTATTGATTGCCAATCCTCGATAACGACACCAAATTTAACGAGCGCAAAACATAAACTTAAATTTTGCTCTCTAATAAAATATAGTATAGTATAATATCGTATCCACAGGGATTGGATTTAAACAATATACTCGTACTTTCTAGCTTGTTTGCTTTCCAGGAGAATCAACAATTGAGATTTATAGGATTAACGACTAAAATTAACGAAGAATCTAGAGTTGTTGACTAATGATAATCGAAACAAGGAATAAGCAAAGAAGTTTATCGATTGGAGAAGATAGGATTTTGATAGGATAGGTGCAAGATAATTGTTCGGGATCTAACTCTAGATAATTCACTTCTAATGTAGGCTGCGGTGATGGGTAGGATACATTTAGATATAAGAGTGACTACATCTCCCTGGGCACTTTAATACATACAATCAACCATTCAAAACCCTACACTTATTTCAAATCATAACTCCACCTTCATATCAATATACATTAACTCCCTACTTCTTTAACCACAATTACATCAAGTTGCCACTATCAAGGAATATTTTTCACAATCATACACTTATATTTTTTCCCTTTCTTTTTCAATTCAAGTGGCACTTATGTTTTTCCAAAATATTGCACCTTTCTCCTTATTTCAGTAGTTCCACTCAAAAGCCAATCCAACCACCACACACTTCACCTTTTACAAAGTTCATAACAATTTCATGTGCTCATGAGAGGTAAGGTTCAAATGGATGGTCAATTCAAGCAAATGGGTAAGGCTTGCAATGTGGTTGCCAAAAAAATAGGATTACCGGCTCAAAGGGGTTAACAAAGATACATAACTATTAGGTGTGTAAAAGCATATATCTGGCTCAATAACGAAATGCCTATATCATTTTCAAAACTGACTAAAACTACTATTTTGCTTTGCATACACACGGGGCAAGGTCTAGAAATCAAATGCAATGTACAAAATAACACAAACCCTTACACGCACATGGCGCATAACTCACTCAAGATTGGACTATCAATACACTCTCGTCAAAGCACTTAAGAAAAGTTAAGACCACACAATTTAAGGTACATATACAAGAATCAAAAACTGAGCTTATGCGTCACAACTAAAGCACTTACTATTCTCAAGCTGTAATAAAGTTTGGACATATTGCCTTCATTTCAATTCATGTCAAAAGCTTTCCAACTCCTAAAAAAATAAAAACTAACTACACCCGGTTTAAATAAAATCCTTTGAAAAGAACCACGGCACAAAGAAAATCCAAAGGGAATTATTACACTACCTAACAAAAGAAAATCTTTTTGCCTTTTTCTTTTCGACTTTAATATCTCAAGAAACCTGTCGATTGATATCCATCGTCGGGAAAAATAAAAATTTTAAAAAATATTTCCAATTTTTGTTTTCTGTCTCTAACTACTAAACCCAACAAAACAAAAACTAATACTAACACACATACATACATACAACATATCCCCCACTCCACACTTTAAGTTGTGGCATGTGCCCATGGCACACAATTAAAAAGCATAACGTAGGGGAAACGTCCCTGAATATCTAGTCGGGGTCTGAGTCAAAGTTGTGCGCCATTCTTCGCACCCTAACTAATGCACACATCCATGCAGACAACTTCTTCTCAGCCTTTTGGGGTACACCCCACACTTATCTTTCTTACTCACCGCAGCCTTCTCTTTCGAGCCCTTCACTTTTCACTCAACACTTGCAGATGGTTTTCCTTTTTGCACCCCCTTTTCTACATCCATCTTAAATGTCACAATTTCCTCACCCACTCTAAGCATGAATTTACTCTCGTGTATATCCAATGTCTCTCTACCCATTGCTAAGAATGGTCTTCCTAGGATAAGGGGGACCTCCTTGTTTTCCTCAGTTTTCACCACTATAAAATTCCATAGGAAATACGAACTTATCCACCTGAACTAACACATCTTCCACTATCCCCTCGGGTATTAAAGTCATTTGATCTGCCAGGTGCAAATATATTGGTGCAGACCTTATCTCTCCGATCGCTTTCTCTAGTTTCTTATAAATAGATAGAGGCATTAAATTAATTGAGGTACTAGAATCACATAAAGAATTATCAAAATTAATAGAGCCTAAAGAGCAAGGTATAGTAAAACTCCCTGGATCTCCATATTTTTGTGGGAGTTTATTTTACAATATTGTGTTTTAATGCTCAGTGAGCTTGACCACTAAGTTCTCTTCTATCTTCCTCTTCTTTGTAAGGATCTCCTTCAAGAATTTGGCATAAGAAGGCATTTGTGAGAGAATATTTGTGAATGGTAAGATTAAATGAACATGTTTCAGCATATCCAAAAATCTCTCAAACTTGTTTTCCAGCTTTTCTCTATATAGCGCTTGAGGGAAAGGTAGCACAGACGTGTGCTTGCTCTCCTCATGTTCCACCCTTCTCGATTTTTCTTCCTTCTTCTTTTTCTCAGCTTTCATCGGGCCTTTCTTCTTCTTGTCATCATCACCTTTCAGTTGCTCCCCACTTTCTTTTTCAAGTCTCACATCTTTTTGAATCGGGGTTGGGTCTTTGAACACTTGACACTTCTCAAGACTACAGCATTCACAGTTTCTTTGGGATTTCTTTCAGTATCAGCATGAAG
>AWOL01S0110597.1:0-19153 GCA_000715115.1 Nicotiana otophora
GGTAGCGCAGATATATTCTTGCTCTCCTCATGTTCCACCCTTCTCGATTTTTCTTCCTTCTTCTTTTTCTCAGCTTTCATCGGGCCTTTCTTCTTCTTGTCATCATCACCTTTCAGTTGCTCCCCACTTTCTTTTTCAAGTCTCACATCTTTTTGAATCGGGGTTGGGTCTTTGAACACTTGACACTTCTCAAGACTACAGCATTCACAGTTTCTTTGGGATTTCTTTCAGTATCAGCATGAAGAGTGCATGGAATCCTCTCAGATAATATTGTTGCAATTTGTCCCACTTGCTTCTCCAAATTTCGAATTTCTACCCCCTGTACATCAAATCTTTTATCAGTTTTCATAAAGAAGGCCTTCATGAGATCTTCTAGACTAGGCTCATTTGGCTATTGAGGCTGAAACCGCTGCCTCAACTGATTCATAAAACCAGGAGCTCCTTGTCCCTAAAATATGGAGTTGTTTTGTTTCCATGCATTTGCGGTACCTCCCAGGTGAACTCCATGAATATTCGGGGTGCTTCTGACCCATTGTATTAAAGTTGTAATTTCCTACAGCATTTACCTCCTCAATTGAGGCTTGATACTTATGATTAGGGTGTCCTTTTCCATATATATCACAGGCTGCATGAGGCTCACTTTGTATCGAGGCTAAGGTGAGCTTCCTTATTTCTTTAGCCATAGCATCAAGATGTACCTGCACAGATGTATTAGCATCAACTTAGTGAACACTAGTTGATCTTCATCTTTCAGCACTCTCAGAGGGACACTGATTAGTATCTTCAGATAACGCATCAAGAATTGTGACTATCTCTACGCGAGGCTGGTGTCAATCTATTCCAAAAGTACTGCAGTTGCATCCAAAGTTCAATTCCACTATGTTGACACTTTCTAACAATCTCCTTAAACCTCTCCCATGCTTCAAAACCAGTTTCATTCTCTTTCTGGAAGAAGTTATGGATTTTTTTTCTAAACTTGCCCGTTTTCGCTGAGGAGAAATATTTATCAAGGAATTTCCTGGTCATCTCCTTCCTTGTTCTAATCGATCCCGTGGGTAAGCTTTGAAGCCACTGATTTGCATCATCTTTGAGTGTGAAGGGGAATGCCCTTAAGTACACTGTGTCTTGTGATACACCATTATATTGAAAGGTGTTCATAATCTCCTCAAATTCCATTAGATATGTATTTGGATCTTCGTTCATCTTCCCTCTGAAGACACAACAATTCTGAAGTGTTTGAAACAACCCTTGCTTCAACTCGAAATTGTTAGCTACAATTGGAGGTGGTCTAACACTTGATAATACTTGGTTTTAGACCGGTTTAGCATAATCGCCCAATGATCTCCCAGGCATTGGAGCTATATTTCCGAACTGGTCTACATCCAATGGTTGATTTTGAGCAAATCTCTGACCCCTCTCTTCCTCATAGATAATCTGTGCATCTCTAATAGTTGCTTTCGCACCATCACGTGCAACTTTTTCTCGTTTTTGTGGTGCCTCTCATGCAGCCAAATCTACATTATCATCACTGTTTCCAGCCATAGTTCTTTGATTGAGGATTTCCCAACCTTTCCTAATATCTCGGTGAGATTGTTTTTCTTCCTCATCTATCACAGTTGTTTTTCTATCTCGGGCTCGTATGGTAGCACTTTTTTCGTACAAGCTCGAGTCATGCACCAATCTAAACATGTAACCTGCGCACAGTCAACAACACCATACGTAAAAAGGAACAAATAAAATAAAAGAAAAAGAAAATTCTTAAATTAGCACTATAAACTTTTTCAAACACTATTGATTGTCAATCCTCGGCAACGGTGCAAAATTTTGACGAGCGCAAAACACACACTTAAATTTTGCTCGCTAATCAAATATAGAATAGTATAATATCGTATCCACAGGGATCAGATTTAAATAGTATTCTCGTAGTTTCTAGGTTGGTTGCTATCCGGGAGAATCAACCGTTGTGATTTATAAGATTAAAGACTAAAATTAACAAAGAATCTAAATTTGTTGACTAATGACAATCGAAACAAGGAATAAGCAAAGAAGTTTATCAATTGGAGAAGATATGGTTTTGATAAGATAGATGCAAGATAATTGTTCGGGATCTAACTCTAGATAATTCACTTTTAATGTTCAAGTGAGTCTCTCGAATTCACTCAATTATTAGTTCAAACGTTCAGCAAAAACTCCTCTCTCGATTAATTTTTAACCTCACAAGATGAACAAATTTAAACAGGTGAAGATATGCAAGAATGCGTAATGGATTATTATTTAGGAAAACCTCTAAAGATATCACAATATAATGCAAAGATATCACAAGTTATGCCTCTCTCGATTATACGAACAAGTGAGTGAAGATGCAATATAATGCAAAGATATCACAAGTTATACCTCGCTCGATTATATGAACAAGTGAGTGAAGATGCAACGATTCAGTCATCCAAAAATGCTTTAATACATAAAACTAGAGTTATAATCCACAAACAATCATCAATACAAAAAATCCATCAAATCCTAAATGGAACTACTCCATAGTTAAGGAGCAATTCATCACAAATAAATTTAAAGTATAGGAAAACATAAATTAAATCCAAACTCGGGTCTTGAGTGAGGAATGAATAATGAAATCCTTGTGCTTGTGTTCTTCCAAATCCTCCTTTGGTCAAATGTGTCAAAAGTCCAGAAAATAATATTTTTCCATGTATTTATACCAAGTAGGGTCGGGCCCGGACGAAACCACCTTCTCCTAGCCGAAATAGGATTTTCACTCTGTAACTATTGCACAAACGTGTTGCATGGGGCGACGCACCATGCGGGGCATCAGTGGGAATTTCCAGAGAGCTAACAATTTGACAAACAATAGGAAATTGACAGCCGCAGCTCGCCATGCGCCACGGCAGTGGGGTTTTCTTAGAGTACGACTCAAACTTTAATTTTTGACGTCCAGACTTGGTCCTCAACCCCCGAACACGATCCCGGCTTATTCCCTTAGGCTTTTACTCGGACTTCAAATCTTCAAATAGCTCGAATTAGTTCCACAACATCTACATAGTTTGGAATTACTCCTACATGATATAAAGCACACAATAAGTGCAAAACACTACCAATTAAAGCTCAAACACAAATAAAGTGCAGAGAATTAAAGTGCAATAATCAACTAAAATATGAGATTATAGCTTACAATCACTTCATATAGTGTATTATGACTTGCATGTATCATCTGTTTTGGTTTTCAAGTGGTTCGGATTGATTTGGAAGAATGAATCTCATTTTGGAAGCTTTGTATTTGAAGAGTTGACCAAATTTGACTTTTAAGGATTTGACCTCGGATCAGAGTTTTTATTATTCTGATAGGTCCGGATGGTGATTTTTTGCTTGGTCGTATTCCCGGATTTGTATTTGGATGTTTCTAGAAGGTTTTGGCACTATTTGGAAAAAGTTTACAATTTGAAGGTTTAGAAAGTTCATAGATTTGACCGAGAGTTGACTTCAATGTTATTAGGTTCAAATTGTTGTTCCGGGAGTTGGAATAGGTTCGTTATGTAATTTGGAACTTATGTGCAAAATTTGAGGTGATTCGGAGTTGTTTAGACGTGTTCGGCGTAAGTTTTGAATTTGAAATATTTCATTAGGCTTGAATTAGGGTGCGATTCGTGATTTCGATGTGGTTATGTGTGATTTTAGGCCTCGCGTAGTTCCGTGTTTTTTTGGGACTTATTGGTATGTTTGAACGGAGTCCCGAGGGGCTCGGGTGTGTTTTAGATTGGTCTCGGATCATTTTGGAGCTGCATGGATTGCTGGTTCTGGTGTGCTGCATCTGTGAAGGATTGGCCGCAAATGTGAAGTTGCACCTGCGGTTAGAGATACGCACCCGCGGGACTTGGTTGGACTGAGGGATTTCTCTTCTGCACTAGGAGAACCGTATTTGTGGAGCCGTAGATATGACTGGCTTGTCGCAGATGCGGCCAATGACCTTTTTGAGGAATTCTCGTAGATACAAGAGGGGCACCACATAAGCGGTTGTCGCATATGCAACTAGGTGACCGTCAATGTGGATCCACTAGCAGATTTTTTATATAGAGAGAGGGTTTGGTTATTTCATCAAATTTTGAGTTCTAGAGATCGGATTTGGGTAATATTTTAGGTGACTTTCACGATTTGGACTGGGGTAAATATTTTTTACTTGAATTTGAATATATTACATGATTCTATCATCAATTTTAGCATTTGATTTACTAATCTAAAAGAGAAATTGGAGGGTTTTGCCTAAGTTTTCTAAAAGTGAATAATTGAGTTTTAAAATCGGATGAAATTAGTATGGCTGGACTCGTATTCGAATGAGTTATCAGAATTTGTGGATTTTGTCGGGATCCGAGGTGCAGGCCCAGATTAACATTTTGGATGACTTTGTGTGTTTGATTAAAGATTCGACCCAGAATTTGATATTTTGAGTTGCTTTTCGCTAGTTTCCAGACGTTCGGAGGTCAATTCGCACGGGATGACATTTTTAGAGTATCGGTCTAGCTTGCTTTAGGTATGTATCTTACCTCAACTTGGTTGAGGCACTATTTGTCTGAGTTAGTTATGATAGCTATGTGTTGTGGGTGGCGCATATGTGTGGGGTTGAGCCCATGTGTGTGCACCGGGGTATTTATCCATGCTCGAGGTACTGCTTAGGCTATCATATGCCTTGAATTGATTGTTATACATTATGCTGTGATGTTTATCATATTTGTAACCTCATTGAGAGCTGTTTGATCCATGTTTGAGGATACACAGTGGTTAATCTCTTGGTTTAATTTGATAATTGCTATTTCCGTGATGGAATTGCCGATTTGAGCTATGATAGCAAACTTTGCACATGCATACACCTTAGCATGTCATTAATACCAGTCTAGGAGTATGTAACTTGATATCCATTGATCATATACATGTATTCTTGTATATCTACTTTTTGTGTGATATGAATTGGACTGGCAAACTGTGGCCAAACCGGGCAAATTGTGATATTGTGCTTGTGACCATGTTGGGCGGATTGTGATATTGTGTATGTGACCACGCCGGATGGATTGTGGTTTTCTGCTCACGACCACGCCAGGATCATTGTGATTATTAGCATGTGAATTATCTGTGCAACACATGAGTTGTCCGTCCAGCACTTAAGTTGTCTATGCAGCGTGTGGATTTGGATCCATCCCCCTAGGGTCACCCTCTCATGTTCCTTCTCGATGGCGTACATGCGGATTGTGAGGAACCGAGGAGTTTCTGGTTGATGTCAGATCTGAGAGAGCTAATAATTGGTTTTGTTCGATTACTGAGATTCTGATATGGGCCGTAGAGCTAAGATGTGATTTCTATTTGGATCGGGTTGCGCACCGCAATGGATTAATATTTGGTTATTGCATTTCATCTTTACTTGAAATTTCTTTGGTTGTTTACCTGATTTATTGCATATCTTTCTTATATGCTGGATTGTTGACTGAGCAGAATACGTTAAAAATGTTGAGCACCTAGGTGGTTTTACCGGTGATTTCATGATTTGATCATATTTTTATTCTAAACTTGTTGGAAATTATGAACTTGTACTGTTGATTGCCCAGTATCATTTATAATTCTTGGTTTCATTACCTCACCGAGGTTAGCTATGATACTTTCTGAGTACATGAGGTCAGTTGTACTCATAATATATTTCTACACCTTGTGTGCAGATCTTGGAGTTGAGATGCTGTGGATGATGGAGTTGGCACTGAATATGTACATGCCTTCCAGATATAGCTACCACTTATCCTCGGTAGTTTTAGATTTGAATTTTGTTCATGTACATTCCAAACAGATATTGTATTTATTTCATACTAGCTTTGTAAATCTAAGTCTTAGTGGCTCGCAACTTTTACTACCAGTCCTTGGGTTATTGTATAGAGATACAGTTGTTTTATTTATTGATTCTTGTAGTTCTCATTTGAGTTGTGTTGACTATTGTTTGGGTTACCTAGAAGGTTGGTTTAGGTACAATCATGACTAGGTGAATTCTTGTCGTGTCAAGTTGGTATCAGAGCTCTAGGTTCAATGGTTCTACGATTCATGAGCAAGTGTCTAGTAGAGTCTTGCGAATCGGTATGATGACGTCCATACTTATCTTCGAGAGGCTATGAGGCATGTAGGAAAACTTCCCATCTTTCTTTCTTATTGTGCATCATTGATTCTATTTGGGGTGTCTCTTTTAATTCCTTCCATCCACTCGTACGTGATGATGACCGGTCAGTATCAGTTTTGTGTTGTCGGTTTGTGATGTCATGGATGAGGTACGAGATGTTGTGTCTCTGTTGTGGGGTTAGACCGGTCTAGAGGACCTAAGGCCATGTTCATACTGCAGCTTGGGCTTGATGGTTTTGGTTGTGCGAGGATATGCTTTTGGATTTATATGTGCAGTAGTGTCCCTAGGAGTGGGATTGATTGTTCTATGAGTGGTTGGATAGCTATATGATGAGTATTATGTGACTGAGAACTAGGCTTAGATGATTTGGATGTGATGAGAAGAGTTTGCTTTGGATGTGAAAAAGCACTATGGGTACTTGACTTCTGTTTTGATGTGTTGTACAATCTCGAGTTATGAGGGTGTTGAGGGATCTTTCATGTTGTTCATGTGTGGGACGAAGTAGATTCTTATATCTTGTTGACGAGTTTAGACTCGGAAATATTAAGTGATCGCATAGCGGTTGTGACCATGATAGGGCGTAGAGAGATGCCAGTTTCTGGCTAAGTAGGTGGGTTATCACCTGTGGGGTAGTCTACGGATGTGTGATTCTTATGATGTTTCAGTGGAGAGTTTTCCTTCTATCAGTGGGTTATATGTGTTGCAATTTGAGTTCGGATCACTTGAGGAAGTTTGCACGACTGTCTCGAGGATGGATGTGCACTTAGCAGATGATTTGAGGTACTTTATGATTAGTGCTACATTAGCTTATGAAGAATTTTGTTGAAATACAATGCGGGATTACGGAAGTAATGGAGTAAAGGTATTGTGGTTATCAGATGTTTTATTCTATGTCTTTGAGCCAAGTGGGGGAGTCTGCTATTAACTATCTAATTGTATGATTTTGTATTATATTAATTTCGGTCTGAGGCATAATTATGGATCAATTATGACTTGAAGAGGTTGGTTTTGAAGATGACTTGAGCAAGGAAATTGCTGGATGCATGATGTGATATACTTTATGGGCATATTGGAAATCGTGGAATTATTTGGGATGTTATTTGGTGTGGACGTAGTGTTCAAGGAGGAGGGATTCACTCGGTTGCTTAAAGGTGGGGTTACTTCTTTAGGTATTTGTGTGTTAATGGAGCACAAGTTGTTCAGCTCGTGTGGGCGGTACACTGGAGATTAGAGCAGAGTCGGTGACTTCATGATTCATATGTGGTATTTGAGGATTTCCTCGAATTTGTGTATTGATAAGATCTGATATTTGCATTTGGTTGGTGTCGAGACTTATGGTATTTCTATATCATTAATGATTTTACATTTTAGTATCAAAGAGGTTAAAGAAACCGCTTCAGATTCACAGAAGGTCTCTTCAAAATGGGCATTCTGGTTGTGATACTATTGGGTGCTTAAGAGGGAATACAATGGTTTATGGGCATTAAGATGGCGTGGTTTCATAGTAGGATCTCTTCTGATGAGCTTTGGTTAGGGATCGTAGAGTATTGGTAAGGAGAAGTGTAATCTTGAAGGGGACTCGAAGAAATAGGTTAGCTTAGTAGTGGTTTGGATCAACATAGTAATAGAAGTGATCGGTTCCTTTGGATGGTGAGACTCTACAGGTGTTTTGTGGCAATACTCTTAGGTGGGGCGATCTGTGTGATTTGGTTGAGTTATAGGGATTCAGTTTTGATAGCCTGGTCTTGTTCTAATGGGTTTCGAAGAGTTTTCGATGATTTCCACCACAGATTGGGAAGGATGTTTTCGACAAGTATGAGTAGTATGTTGCGTGTTGTGATTTTTTCACGGATGGGGTCAAGTAGAAGATTTCTGGTTTGCGGAATGCGTACTGAATTAATAATGGGATTCTCGTATTTTCATATGATGGCATGGTACATGCAGTGTGACATGTTGGATTGAGAATTGCATGTACAATTTTGTGGTTCAGTTTTCTAGGGAAGGTCACGAGTTCTAGAAAGCATGGACGGTTTCAGATGTTTGGAAGAATGCTTGCACTACCTGGTATCACTTGAGAAGGATGCACATTTCAGAAAGCACATTGTGTTGTGACTTGTGGATGTTCGACTGGTATTACGGTATGGTTGATCGACTGCTAATGTTCAGATTTTGCTATGTTGCACAGTAGAATTATGTAAGTGTTTCTCGTGAGATGATTGTGTATGAAGGATGTGTCAGGAATTTGAGTAGTGGAGTTAGGATCGGACATTGAGATTCTTGTACTCTAGGGATTTGAAGACTAGTAGGGTTCTTAGAGGCAGATTGTTCCTTGATTGCGGACGGTGAAGGTATGTTAAGAGGTTAAAGCCTGATTATATGTGTTATGGATAGGATATACTGGACTTTTTGGAGGTTATTTACCTATTTCTGGAGGATCAGAATTGATTTGGAGGCCGCTGGTAGGCTTAATGAGAATGTGTATTCTACAACGGGTCGGATTTGCTTACCCAGTATGGCAATTGTTGAGGGGTGTGTTGTCGGGTAGAGTTGATCTTATTTGTGTACAGATATATTCCATGTGTTACTCTCATATGCTATGATGGTTTGTGAGACTGTTGGCTATTTACACACTAGATGCAGTTCTGTTTTGGCCTTGTATTGAAATTTGAGTGAGATGGTTCTTGTGGTGTTGAGAGATGGATTGCGCCTTGGTTATGGTCTTCCTATCTGTGGTATATTGTGCTATTCCTTTCTCTTCCTTTCTCCATGGTATGGTCATGTACTTCACGTGTTTTTTGTCAATGTGCATATGGTTGTTGATTTTATGCATCATGGCTCGAGGTATTCCATATGGGCCGGTATTCAGATTGGGTCATACACGCAATGGAGTTATGATAGATATGGTCCTTCGTGTTTATTTCGTGTTCTTGGGTTCTCATTTGCGCTTTGTGGTGATATCGGTTAAGCTTGCGAAACAGTTCTCTCATTTGATTCTCTTTCCATTATTGGATACATTCGAGTTGTTGCTTGTTTGGTGCACTGATTGCATGGTATGTGGCTATAGGTAGTATTAGTGTGGCATGTTGGTAGAGAAGATTGTATTGGATGAGATGAGGTTATTGGACCTGGAATGAGTGCTATCAGATTTGGTTAAAATAAGTTTAGGAGAATAACGTCACTAGTCAGCTTAGAATTTGGCTATGGTTCTTGTCGAGCGAGTGATCTCCATGACTTGTTGGTATGATGAGCGGTTATGAATATCTACGTGTTTCTTTTATCATTGGTAGTGTACGAAGTGTTAGAACAAGGTTTCATTTGATATGAAATTTATTACTGGTACTAGGTTTATTATTGGGCAGCTGTTATGGATAGAAGATATTGCTACGAGTATCTGAGTTATGTGGAGTATTATGTGATTATATTTTGAATATGGTTATATCTTGATACAACTTGTTCAGACTTATACAATTTATAGATGCAAGAATCTAGTCTTATAATGGGTTCCGGATGTTGGAGTTTGGGTTCTAAGGTTATGGACTAAGGTTAAAGTAAAAAATCTTCTATTAGGTTGTGTTGTCAGGCTTATATAGTTTAGGGTGACATGGGATCACCCATGAGAATGTGTATGGTGAGTTTATACAATGATTTGATGGCCTTAGAATGACCCTTGGCATATTCGAGGACGAATGTATGTTTAAGTGGAGGATAATGTCCCGACCGGTCATTTTGAGCACCTAGATTCAGTTTGGTGGTTTGAGGTCATTAGTAGCTTCATATGGTGTATTATGACGTGTGTGTATCGTCGGTATTGATTTTCAAGTAGTTCGGGATTGATTTGGAAGAATGAATCTCATTTTAGAAGCTTTAAGTTTGAAGAGTTAATCAAGTTTGACTTTTGTGAATTTGACCTCGGATCAGGGTTTTTATGGTTCATATAGGTCCGGATGGTGATTTTTGACATGCGCGTATGCCTAGATTTGCATTTGGATGTTTCTAAAAGGTTTTGGCACTATTTGGCAAAACTTGGCAATACGAACGTTTGAAAAGTTCATAATTTTGACTGGAAGTTGACTTTGATGTTATCGGGTTCGGATTATTGATTCGAGAGTTGGAATAGGTTCATTATGTCATTTGGAACTTGTGTGCCAAATTTTAGGTGATTCTGAGTTGTTTAAACGTGTTCGGTGTAAGTTTGAAATTTGGAAATAGCTCATTATGCTTGAATTGAGGTACGATTTGTGATTTTGATGTGGTTATGTATGATTTGAGGCCTCGAGTAGGTCTGCATTATGTTTTGAGACTTGTTGGTATGTTCGAACGGGGTCCTAAGGGGCTCAGGTGTGTTTCGAATTGGTTTCAGATCATTTTGGAGTTGTATGGATTACTGATTCTGGTGTGCCGCATCTGCGGAGGATTGGACGTAGATGTGAAGTCGCACCTGAGGTTAGAGATGCGCACCTGCGGCACTTTGCTAGGCTGAGGTATTTCTCTTCTATGCTGGGAGAACTGCACTTGTGGAGCCACAAATGCGACTGGCTTGTTGCAGATGCGACCAGGGATTTTATGGAAGGATTCTCGCAAATGCAAGAGGGGCACTGTATAAGTGGTTGTCACAGATGCGACTAGGTGACCTCAAGTGCTGATCTATTGGTAGATTTTATATATATCGAGGGTTTGGTTATTTCATCACATTTTGAGTTCTAGAGCTCAGATTTGAGCGATATTTAGGCGACTTTCACGATTTGGATGGAGGTAAATATATTTGACTCGGATTCAAATATATTACATGATTCTATATTCGATTTCGGCATTTGATTGATGAATCTAAAAGAGAAATTGGGGATTTTGTGTAACTCTTATAAATGTGAATAATTATGTTTTGAATGTCAATTTGGAGTTGGAATTGAATGAAATTAGTATGGTTGGATTCGTATTCGAATGGGTTGTCAGAATTTGCGGGTTTTGTCGGGTTCCGAGGTATTGGTCCGATTTGTCTTTTCGGTTAACTTTAAGTATTTCATTAAAGATTTGACCTTTATTGTTTATCTTTGATTCCTTTGGCATTATTTGATGCTTTGAGTTGCTTTTCGCTCATTTCGAGCCGTTCGGTGGTTGATTCGCGCATGATAGTTCTAAAGTATCGGTTTGGCTTGCTTGAGGTAAGTATCTTACCTAGATTTGGTTGAGGCACTAGTTTCCTGAGTTATTTTTTATAGCAACGTGCTATCGGTGGCACATATGTATAGGGTTAAGCCCATGTGCATGCACTGGGGTATTTATCTATACTCGGGGTAGTACTTAGGCTATGATATGACTTGAATTGATAGCTAAGCTTTATGCTGTGATTATTCTCATATTTGTAACCCCGTTGAGAACTACTTAATCCATGTGTGATGTTACATAGAGGTTAATCTCCTGATTGAACATGATAATTGCTATTTCCATGATGGAATTGCTGATTTGAGATATGATAGAACACTTTGCACTTGCATACACCTTAGCATGTCATTTATACCAGTCCAGGAGTATGAAACGTGATATTCATTGATCATGTATATGCATTCTTGTATATCTTCTTTCTGTGTGATGTGAATTGGACTGGTAGCATGTGACCACGTCGGGCGGATTGTGATATCGTGCTTGTAACCACAATAGACAGACTGTGATATTGTGCTTATGACCGGACGAATTGTAATATTGTGCATGTGACCATGCCGGGAAGATTGTGATATTGTGCCTGTCACCATGCCAAGCGGATTGTGATATTGTGCATGTAACCATTGCGGGTGGATTATGATTATTAGAACGTGAGTTATCCGTGCAACAAGTGAGTTGTCCGAGCGGATCAAGATATTGATATTATTGGCACGTGATTTGTCCGTGCGATTAATATTATTAGCACGTGAGTTGTCCGTGTAACAGGTAGTTGTCCGCGCAACGTGTGGATATGGATCCATCCTCCTTGGGTCACCCCCTCATGTGCATTCTTGATGGTGTACACGTGAATTGTGAGAAACTGACAGGTTTCTGGGGTATGTAGGCTCTGGGAGAGCTGATAATGTGTTTGGTTCAGTTACTGAGATTTTGATATGGGCCGTAGAAACATGATGTGATTTCTATATGGATCGAGTTGCGTGCCGCAACGAATTGATATTTGGTTATTGTATTTCATCTTTACTTAAAATTTCTTTGGTTGTTTGCCTGATTTATTTGCATATCTTCCTTATATGCTAGATTGTTAACTGAGCAAAATACATCAAGAAAATGTTGAGCACCTAGGTTGTTTTATCGGTGATTTCATGATTTGATCATATTTCTGTTCTATACTTTTTGGAAATTATAAACTTGTACAGGTGATTGGCAAGTATCATTTATAATTCTTGCTTCTATTATCTCGCCGATATTAGCTATGATACTTGCTAAGTACATGGGGTCGGTTGTACTCATATTACACTTCTGCACTTTGTGTGCAAATCTTGGAGTTGAAATGATGTGGATGACGGGAGCTGACACTGGAGATGTACCTGCCTTTCGGATAGAGCTACTACTTATCCTCGGCAGCTTTAGATTCGAATTCTGATCATAAACATTCCAAACAGATGTTATATTTATTTCATACCAGCTTTGTAAATCTAAGTCTTAGTGGCTCGTGAGTTGTACTACCAATCCTTGGGTTATTGTATAGAAATTCACTTGTTTCATTTATTGATTTTTATAGTTCTCATTTGAGTGTGTTGACTATTGTTTGGTTTACCTAGCGGGTTGGGTTAGGTATCATCACGACTATGTGAATTTTGGGTTGTGACACATGACTAGGAATTTTGGGTCGTGACAACTTTCTGGCTTCAGTTGCTGTTACGGATCTATTGTCTCTTTTCGTATTCTTGAGCCGAGGGTCTAATATGAAATAGCCTCTCTACTACTTTGGGATAGGGGTAAGGTGTGCATACAGACCCCGCTTGCGAGAATTTACTTGGTTGTTGTTGTTGTTATTATTGTAGCAGTGGTGTAAGTTCTACTGTAGGCATATTTTGCTAAGAATTCACACGAGGCATGAATTGAGAGGAAATAAGCATATAACCTATAATTACACTTCATAGTTCACAAAAGCCTCTAGAGGGCTCCGAGGAGTGCTTGTGACGGAGTGGGTGAGTGGATAGAATCACAAGTTTGCCTCAGCTTTTAGTCGGCAAACAACAACCAAACAAATAGATTAAAAATACAGAAAATTATAGTATCAGTGTAGGTGAGAGAAAGAAAGATGTGTGACTTTAGTCTTAATATAAAGGGTGAAGGGTGGGGAATTATATAGTAGCACACAGTCGACAAAATAAGAAAAGGATCACCATGAAAATCAGAATCCTACACGGGTTAGAGAAATGATTCATAAACCCTAGTTAGGAAGAGAAATCAGTCAAGAGATGTGAAATATAAGAGAATCGTCCCTTTACAACCTTGTATCGGGTTGTACCAAGTCACAAACGCGTCAAATATTCATGGTTGTGATCGAATCAAACCTCAATCTTCGGAGATCTTTTCTTCCCATAATCAAGCAAGTACCGGAGAGCATTCGCCAAAAATGGTAAAGAATCAACGATTGAATCAAGAAAGGAAAGGAGAAAGGAGAAGAGGTTAGGCAGTAGTAGAAAGGGGGTAATGGGTGCTAGGGTTTGAGAAGGATATCTATAACTAAAAAGGGGTAAGGAGATATGGGTCATTGATATTTCATGATCAACCATCGAGATTTTAAAGAAAACATGTCAGTTTTCGAGCTAGGTGGATGGGTTGAGGTGTGTCGAGACTTGATTTGGGCTAGGGGAGTTGGGCTCTAGGGTGTTAAAGATTTGGGTCACTAATTTTGAACTATTTGATCCGAATTTCAGCCCTCTTTTTGGGCTTATTAAAATTTATTTATAAAATAATTAAAATATATAAAATGAAGACTTAAAATGCTAACTTTTGAAATTAAATAATATAATATACTCAATTACGATATAATGAATATAAAATTATTATTTAATAAAGATAATTAATTTTAATATAATAATATAATTAATTGTTTATGGGAAATATAATTAATTGTAATAACGTATGCTATTATTTCAAATAAAACAAAATAAATATAAATATAATAAAATCATAGATAAATGATTATTTGGGTAATTAAATAATATAATATAGTAAAATAAGATAGGGATATTATTTGAAGAAAGATATATGTGACTATTTATGATATATGGTCCATTTTCATAAAAAATAATACAAAAAATGAGATAAAATGCAATAAATCATAAAATTTTATTTATAAAATACCACAAATATATGTAAATACTATAAATATAAGAAATTTATTAATCAATTTGCTACTTGTTGGTGATTTAAAAATAGTAAATATAAATTACTTTAATATTGGTAACAATACTAACTAAATCAAATTATTACCAAAATACTTATAAAAATATATAAACAAATTATTTTCATATCCAATATCCTGACAACAATTTCAAAATGCTAAGAAGAAATAATCATCGCTAAAATTACTATTTTGAACACATAATAGAGTAATAACATAAGAAAATTCAATATAAATGGTATTTAAAAATATTATAAAATATGAATAACAAATAAAGGCTGAATAAAAATTATGAGAAACAAAATTGAGTATCAACTCAACCTGGGCCAGGCTGATGAGTGCCAGCAAAGATCCCAAATTATGGAGTCAATCGGAGGATTAAACTTCAAAGTGAAGAGGCAGATATACAAGAATGTAAAACCTTATCTAGAGCTTGATATACGCTTAGAGCCCAAGGACACTTGAATGTCCAAATCTTTCAAGCCACATTCTTCCTTCAGTAGAGGTAGATGTTCAGGGCGCACTAAGGAGAAAAGTGTATCTACAAGACATGCGGTGTTGTTCCATACACTACCATATGTCCAAGTGTCAACTCCATCAAGAAAAACATCGGACATTGAGGGATAAACTTTCATCTTCGCCCTTTTGCTAGAAGAAGCTTGAATAACCTTCTTCCTCTTGCCTTAGGCAGATTCTGCTGTTCAACAGAGGGGCCCAGTGCTAAAATGGAAAAAGCCTCTAAGACAGCGACGACATCAAGATTTATCTCTTATTTGTCCATGGCGTTTTGAAAAACAAAGAAATATAAATACAAAGAAAGAGAAAAACACATAAGGAACTGAAAAAAGATAATGGCAATGATATCAATTGTGTATATTTACAGGCAAATATTAAAGCGAAATATCTAGAGAATCAGGCTCACATAAATCACTAAAAGAAACCATCATTTCCTAGGTTATTACCACGACAACAGAGCCTATAATATTTGACCATGTGTCGAGAGCATAAATAAGAGACAACATTTGCCTTTCATAAATGCATGTCAAATCATCGCCATTTTGGGGATAGAAAAGAGTAATCTATTCCGCTAATAAACCTTTCAATATTTTTCCTATTAGAAGTTTCACATTACTTGGGTATTTCCTACGAAACCCCCGTAAAATAGAGACTATGATATCTGTAAAATAAGCTTATTTGATCGCTAAACCTACAAAATTCGTATAACACTCCATTGATGGCCAGACCATAGCGGGTATAGCTTGGCGGAAGACCCTTTGGATAAGTTTTCGTACCCCAAACCTGATAACGGGGACTGTCAAAAAATTATAGTCGGGAAATAACTCTTGAGATAAGTTGCTATACCCCACACCTAAGATCGAGGGTTGTTTAAAAAATCGCAGTCAGTATATATATATATATATATATATATATATATAATCGCTCAATCTACAAGTCTTCTGACCCTGATAAATAATTTTGAACGACAAAGACTTGTTGATAACTTATGCCTTAAAACAAAGAGGAGATATTCTCTTCATAGGCGCAAAAAAATATAAACATCAGTATAAGGAATTCTTAATTGTTTTTTCACAAGTATTCAATAAATTCATTTAGGCTTAGCCTAATAAGACTGGAACAATCACAATGCACAAGTGTGAAAACTAAAAACAAAAAAGCATAAATAAATTTTCTATTATAAAATGCATCATTTAAAAACTATTACAAAGGAGATCTTGGAGAATCCCCTATTCCCGGCAAGGGTGAATGGGAGGAAGAAGGGAGAGGTATAAAACGATTAATTATAGGAGCTTGAGATAACATATGCTCTTCAACACCCTCATCCTCGGGGACTTCAGTAGGGGCTCGTGCTCATCTTCTTCTTCCACTTCATCTCCTTATCCGTCGGAGTCACTAGTGGAAGAGAAACTTGAAGGCTTTGCTTCATCCACAAAGACATCTACCCTAGCAATTTCTTTATCCAAGGAGAAAGCCCCGAAATGGACTTTTGAAGGGTCTTCTTGTGAGCAAGCACATAGGTGTACTTTTTACCTTCGGTCGCTTCCTCTTTAATCTCCTTCAATTCCGAGGAAGCGTCAGTCCATTGGGTCCAGAACGTATTAATTTCTATCTTATAGAGTTCTAAGTTTCCTATGAGCTCAACCACCTATACAGATAGCTTCCAGCATTGGTCCCCAAGGGCTTGGCACTCGGAGATGACCCGACGCCATTTCTCCACCAAATATAGATTCTAATCTTCTTTCCTCTTAATGGAAATCTTGAGGCTCTGCACCTTCTGATCCAGATCGTCGAATTGACAAGAGAACTCAATCGCCAATGTTTCTTTCTCTTGCTCCAACTGACCGAACCTCTTGGAAGCCTCTTGGACCTCTACTGACAAATCTTCTTTCTCCGCATCCTTCTCTGCCAAGGCTTGTGTAAACCTCTCGATCTCACACGCCTATGTACATCAAATGGCGTTTCCTCTTATAATTCTATTATTGAACTCTGTGGCCAACAAGTTAGCCTACAAAATCAGGTTCTTAAATAAAAGGATAATAGGAAACAACAGGAAGAAGAAAATATCCAGGGCCTTACCTTAAAGCCCGAGTATGCCACATGATTAGCTAGGGCCACCGTTGAAGCCTTCTCTATGTAATCTCGCTCCAACGCCAGACGAAGCCTTTGAACCACTAAGGTACCTTTTTAGGCCTCTAGATGACGTTCATGTTGGAAGTGATTTCTACCAATACTTGTCTTCTTTGAGAGGTGGATTCTTCACGCTTCGAACACGGAGTCACCTTACGTAGAGTTTAAAAGTAGGGATTCACATCATCCCCATCAGAGTCGTATTCCAAAAGTTGCAACCCTTCAGGATAAATAGTGGCCTCATCAAAATGCTCACTTGGGGTCATCATAGCCACCTCCTCCAATACCTTGAGCTCCTTGCCCGACCTTCACCTCAGGGGCGATTTCGGCAAGTCATCATCCTAAAAATTTGGAGGATTGGACGGAAGTGAAAGGCCTTCTTCCTCGGACTTATCTCATAGTCAGGAAACAGAGCCTGGGTCAGGACTCTGGGATTGTTCCTGTCACCACTCTCTTGAGCCTTCTTCTTGGAGCTCTTCTTTATCTTCTGTTTTTGTCTTTGGTACAGAAGGCCCTTCCTCACCGACTTTTCTCTTGGACAAGGATGGTTTTCATACAAGTTCTTGAGCCATCTCAAGATCTAGGATCTCAGCTCGAGCAAATAACTTCATATATTCGGTGCCTTCTACAACAAAAGAGGAATTGTAGGAATATCATCAAAGAGGAATGATTAAAACAACACTTGGCTAAAGCACTCATACCGTGATTTTTTGGCTCTCATCACTTGACAAGAGAAATCGCTTTCCACGTCCTCACCTCCATGGTCGTCGACTTCAAAATTTGATCAATACACTCCATTATATATGTTACACCGCACATATATAGTTGGAGGATCTATGAGGTTTAAGCATAAATAATCAGATGGTGATGCATTACCAGGCAGATGAGGCGACTGCATGCGACCAGATTTTGCCAGATATCCCATTGAGCACGATAGCCAATGTGGGGCGACCTATTTTGCATAAGGAGCGGCAAATTCCCTATGCTTAGTATGGTATAAAAGGAAAAATGTAGCTCTTTCTCTGGGAGATTTTAAGAAGACATCACCAACACTAGTTCACTCAAAAGTTCTCTCAAACCCCCCTCTAGAATTTCTCAAAAACAAGTCTAATGCAAGGTTGAAGGTAAATCTAGCAGAATCTAGCGAGAAGGAGCTTGGAATCGTTGCTACAATATCTATTATATCGTCGATGTATTGATTTTGGAATCTCGTTGGTGGCGGAGTAACCATCATAGAAATACAACTAGTTCTCTAACGAAGGTATATAGGTCAACTTTCTTTCTTGGCATGATTTGGTATGAACCTCTCTCTCTCTCCTTCATGAATTTCTACGTTGTAAGATTGATATGTTCTAAGCCATTCCTAGTGACCTAACTTCTTTCACAAAATATGTATCCTCTTACCGATAACGATTCTCTTAAGTTGAGGTATTTTTAGATAGTATTCCAAAGTCAGGAAGGATAATTCACTCTGAGTTGATCGTGGAAATTTCTTTCAAATGTATGTTGCATTGCACACACACACACACACACACACATATATATATATATACACACACACACATCTATTTTACTTTACCAAACCACACTATAGTCAGTCGCCTACGGAACCTATTGTGCAATAACTGATCAGTTGGGTATGATGAGATATAATATAAGATATTACCGAGCCCTTGTGTGACCGGGTACGATGACGTGTGATGTGAGGCTACCGAGTCCTCTAGAGGCCGCCAAGTTTTGTTGAGATCGGGTACAGCCGAGACCTCCTAAGACTGGTAAGACCGAGTCCTCTATGAGGCCGTTTATTAAGCAATGTGTAATGTGAGGCTATAGAACCCTTTTGCGGCCGACTACACCGATTCCTATTGATGCCAGGTACAGTCAAGACCTCCTATGGCCGGGTACGACCGAGTTCTCTATGAGGCGAGGTATATGCTGAAATATGATGACATGTCCCAAGGAGAGGCTGAATATATATGTGTGTGTATATATATATA